>OZ038515.1:72362986-72385486 GCA_964036315.1 Acanthosepion esculentum
CAGAAAACAAAAAAAAAACAGCATGAAAAAACGATACAAAAGCAGAAAAACCAGTTGTCAACAGCCAAAAATAAGGGGGGGGGGGAACAAAAAGAAAACAAGTTTAGTGGAAAAAAGAACGAGTGAATCGCCAATAGAAAGAATGAAATTGAAAGAAAGAAAACAGAGAGAATCAAAAATAGATAAAGACTTTTGAAAGGAAGAATAAACGAGAAAAAAAAAGAGTAAAAAGAAGTGAATAACGACAGAAAGAAAGAAGCACGGAAAGGCGGGTAGAAAGAAAAAGTAAGTAAAATGCGAAAAACTCTAAGAATGGTTGAGAGAAAGAAGAAAACAAAATGAAATTAAGAAAAACTGATAAGAAAGAGTTAAGAAAAAGAGACGACGAAAAAAGATGAGGGAAAGAAAGAAAAATGAATGATGATTAAAAGAAAAAGAAAGAAAAATCGAAAGAAGGAAATCAAAATAGAAAATCGATAAAATCTGCGCTGTAAACCTTCAAGTAATTGACGCTAAAAATATGGCGACATCAAATAAATAAATAACAATAATAATAAAAATCACTGATGGTTGCAGATCTGAATAAACGCATCAGGACAAACTCAATAAAAAACCCAAACAAAAATAACAAACAAAAAAAACCCCTTCAAAACAGGAATCAACGAAGTCCGCTTCTGTGGAAAGCAAAGATAAGTAAACCACATCACAAGCGAATTCAACAAACTGGTTCTAAAGTAATATAAAACCAAATACAATAGGGTAGGAATAATTTTATACAGGGAACTGTGCAAACGAGTTCTGTTCAACGATAAAAACAAGCACTATCAACACTATCAACAAAATAAAAAGAATAAGTCACCCGAAGACCCACCGTCATGTCACTGGTTCTTGTCTGATCACTGAAGTTAAGCAACGTGTGCCTGGTTAGTACCTAGATGGGTACCCACTTGAAAATACTAGGTGCTGTATGCCTTACCAAAGTGCATTGGACCAGTGCGGTAGTGGATAACAGCCCATTACTCCCCATGAACGGCAAATGATTTGGGAAAGACCAATGTCCAACAGAGGACTTTTCACAGGTTGTTTAGAAACACTTTTATAGTCTGACTGGCGGCCCCATCGAAGCGAGAAGAACGAATTTGATAGTCAGAAACAGGGTAATGGGACATGGAAATCGGCGCCAAATTAAATGCAAACACTTTGGATTTAGAATGTTCGAAACTGGTCCATAAAAACTGACATCCTTGGAGTCCTGCCTCAAACAACAGAATCGAAATTATAAGAATAAGGAATCGGAACAAGAGTTCAAACTGGCCAGAATCTGATACTGAGCAAATGTCTTGTGATTTGAATAGATCTGCTATCAACGAATTTCAAAAGTTAATCGCCAAATTACCATGATTAGGTGCCTTTCCATTAGGATCAGTATGTTCATCTGTCTTACTCGCTAATCAAGGAATATTTCATACGAATCCATTTTTTCAGTCTCTAGGATTAGATTGTTCTCACTTTGGGATCCATTTTTCGGTGGGGAGGGAGGCGTCTCAAAGTAATTATTTCTAGGCAAGTTATTTTAGGTTAAATCACACTGAAAACATCGGTTCTTGTTTGATCAGCGAAGTTAAATATCGCACCCGATCATTACTTAGATGGGAGACGGTTTAGGAATACGGGCCACTGTAAGAGAACCTCCTACAATTCGAAATGGTCCCGGGCTTTAAATAAACAAAGAAAGGATTGATAAGACATGGAAACAAAAGAATGAATGAATCAATCAATCTGTCACTCAAAGCAATCAATTTGTCTTTGTGGCACATGTTCATCTCCTTCACTGAACAGACTTTTCTGCCCGATCCCACGCAGAGATGAATAGACTTTTCTACCCGACCCCATACAGGGATTGAACTAAATCATCTACCCGACCCAAAACAGGGAGTGAACAGACTTTTCCACACGACCCCACACAAGGATTGTACAGACTTTTCTACACGACCGCATACAGGGATTGAACTGACTTTTCTACTCGACCCAATACAGGGATTGAACTGACTATGGTACCAGAACCCATACAGGGACCGAACTGACTTTTCTACCGGACCCCACAAAGGAACTGAATCGACATTAGTACCAGATCCTACACAGTGAGTGAGCCTAGTTTTCTACCAAACCCAACACGGATTGAACAGATTTCTACCCGACGCTATACAGGGATTAAACTGACTTTTTTACCTGACCTCACACTGGGATTGAACTGACTTTTCTACACAACCCCACACAGGGATTGAACTGACTTTACTCCGCGACCCCATACAGGGATTGAGCAGATTTTCTGCCCGACCCCATACAGGTATTGAACTAAATTATCTACCCGACCGCATACAGGCAGAGAACAGATTATTCTACATGACCCCACACAAGGATTATAGAGACTTTTCTACCCGACCCCATACAGGGATTGAACTGACTTTTCTACCTGACCCTACATAGGGACTGAACTGACTTTTCTACGCGACCCCACACAGGAATTGAACTGACTTATCTCCCCGACACCATACAGCCATTGAACTGACTTTTCTACCCCAGCCCACAAAGGCATTGAATAGACTTTTCTACCCGAACTCATACAGGGATTGAACAGACATTTCTACCCGACCCCACATAGGGATTGAACTGATTTTCTACCCGACCCCATACAGGGATTGAATTGAATTTTCAACCCGAATGCAAAAAGTGATTAAACTGACTTTTCTACTCGACCCCAAACAGGCATTAGACAGAATTTTCTACACGACCCCACACAGGTATTGTACAGACCTTTCTACCAAACCCCATGCAGGGATTGAACTGACGTTTCTGCCGGACCCCATACAGGGATTGAACTAAATGATCTACCCGACCCCACACAGTAACTGAACGGACTTTTCTACACGACCCCACACAAGGATTGTACAGACAATTCTACCCGACCCCATACAGGGTTTGAATAGACTTTTCTATCCGACCCCACATAAGGCCTGAACTGACTTTTCTACGCGACCCAACACAGGAATTGAAATGACTTATCTCCCCGACACCATACAGCCATTGAACTGACTTTTCTACCCGAGCCCACATAGGGATTGAACTGATTTTTTACCCGACCCCATACAGGGATTGAACTAAATTATCTACCTGACCTCATACGGTGACTGTACAGAATTTTTTACGCGACCCCACACAAGTATTGTACAGACATTTCTACCCGACCCCATACAGGGATTGAACTGACTATTGTACCACATCCCATACAGGGATTGAACACATTTTCTACCCGAACCTATACAGGGATTGAACTGACTTTTCTACCCGACCCCACACAGGAATTGAACCGAGTTTATTACCAGATCCTACACAGTGATTGAACCTACTTTACTACCAACCCCACAGAGCGATTGAACAGAATTTTCTACCCCACCCTATACAGGGATCGAACTGACTTTTCTACCCGAACCCAAAGAGGGATTGAACCGTCTTTTGTACCAGATCCTACACAGGGATTGCACCTAATTTTCTACCAAACCCCACAGAAGGATGGAACTGACTTTTCTACCCGACCCCATACAAGTATTGAACAGACTTATCTAGCCGACCCCAGACATTGATTGAACAGACTATTCTACCCGACACTATGCAGGGATTGACCTAAATTATCTCTCTGGCCCCATACCGTGACTGTACAGAATTTTCTACACGACCCCACACAAGGATTGTACATACTTTTCTACTCCACCCCATACCGGGATTGAACTGATTTTTCTACTCGACCCCACACAGAGATTGAACAGACTTTTCTACCCGACCCCATACAAGGATTGAACAGACTTATCTACCCGAACCCAGACAGGGATTGAACTGACCTCTGTATCCGACCCCACACAGGAATTGAATCGACTTTAATACCAGACCCTACACAGTGATTGACCCTACTTTTCTACCAAACCCCACACGGGGATTGAACAGATTTTCTACAAGACCCTATACTGGGATTGAACTGACTTTTCTACCCGACTCCACACTGGGATTGAATAGGCTTTTCTACTCGACCCCACACAAGGATTGAACTGACTTTTCTACGCCACCCCATACAGGGATTGAACTGATTTTTCTACCCGTCCCCACACAGAGATTGAACTGACTTTTTTACCCGAACCCACACAGGGTTTGAACTGACTTTTCTACCCGACCCCATACTGGGATTGAACTGACTTTTCTACGCGACCCCACACAGGTATTGTGAAGACTTTTCTACCAAACCCCACACAAGGATTCAACATACTTTTCTACCCGACCCCATCCAGGGATTGAACCGACTTTTCTGCCGGATCCCACATAGGGATTGATCAAACTTTTCTATCCGACCCCATACACGGATTGAACTGACTTTTTTACTCGTCCCCACACAGGGACTGAACTGACTTTTCTTCCCGACCCCACGCAAGGATTTTACTGACTTTTCTACCCTACCCCAAACAGGGATCGAACTGACTTTTCTACCCGTCCTCATACTGGGATTGAACTGTCTTTTCTACTCGACCCCACACAGGTATTGTACAGATTTTTCTACCCGACACCCTACTGGGATTAAACTGACATTTCTACCCGACCTCATACAGGGATTGAACTGACTTTTCTACGTGATCCCAATCATAGATGGTTGTATGTATCTATGAAACCTACACGAGTTCAGTTGGAGAAACGGATAAACCAACCGAGGGTGAGTAAGATTGGTACTTCGTTAAGTACCGAATTTATTCAGTCCCCCTGGACGGAATAAAGTGTTCGCTTCAAAATTTCCAGAAGGTTATCAGGAGTGAATGGTTGGGGTTAAAGAAAATCGGTGGGTGCACCAGCAGAAACGCAATAAATATAACAATCAAAATTAGCATACTGGTTCGAATTCAAAAGTAGACTAGAATATTATATATACTATATACTATTATGTACTATTATGTACTATAATAAAAAATATATAGGTTGAATAAGTTTGGTGAGAAGAAACATCTTTGCTCTACAACCCTTTTCTATTTTTGTATATTTACTAAATTCATTTTCTATACGTATGTTGGTGGTTTGCTGCCAGTACAAATTCTGGATTATTCTAATATCCTTCTCAAATTTGGCAACGTTATCTAGCAGTTGTTTGTGACGTTGATTACCTTATTTACAGTCGAATTAATATCTCCATCTTTGTTGTTATTATCACAAAATATTTTGCGCTCGTGTGCTCCGTTTTTCTTTGGGTTTATGTCAATCCGGGAAACCAACTGGGTGTTTTCGCAATAAACTTTTATTAAAACGGGTGTAGATTCTTCTCGTTCTGCTTTCCATGCCAAGTACTTATTTAATATTGTTTAGTTATTGCTCGCCTTGTTCCCACTGAGTTTAAGTTTGCACTGCTCGGTCCAGGGATTGAACTCTTAGTATGCCCCACCCAATTCCACAACCAACGCTTTAATCCGCTAGCCTATTGTCCCGGATCGATAGAAAACTGAAGAAGACCGGAAGGCACAACGGCCGAAACGTCTTGAAAGTAACAACAAAGATGAGGATATTAGTCCGATTATAATTATAAGATAATTACTGATAAATCATTAGCTCAGAAATTGAGACAGATATTTCACATTGAGGATAAAGTAACTTTTATGTGTGTAAAAAAGTTTTCAGAGAAAAATTGTTTTTCAACTGTTTTTGCTTTTAAAGTCAAAGACTCTGGAAATCTGCATTTAATATTTAATGAATCAGACATTAACAGATGCATTTGATAGATACGTCATTTACCTCCACTTTTGCACTAACGACTTGGGAAAGTTATAAATTCATCACTTCTCCCACAGCTTATGGGTTAAATAACAGGACAGTCTGAGTTCCCTAGCCTTGGCTGACAACCAGTCTAGGAGGTGGACAGCTCAGAATTCAGAACCATAGTGGTGTGCTAATTTTCTTTTAATCATTTCATTACAAACAAGGCGATAAATCCACTAAGATGCAAGGGGTTACTGAGTGTGAAAGAATCGGAAGCAAAATAAACATTATTAAGACGAGAGGAGTATAAAAGAACAGGAATTTAAGAGATAGAAAATGACGACAGACATTGCATCTAAATTTTTAAAGATGAACTTTGATAGGAAAGCAAGAAATCGGAAGTGAGTTCCACAAGCAAGAAGTGCGAGGGAAGATACTGTTAGCATAGAACTTACGGTTGCGTCTCTAGTCATTTCATTTGTAAAATGATGGGACCTAGCTGCCAAACTAGTACTGCGCTTAAATTCGTAAGTTGAGTTACCCCTAAAAATGCATGTGTATGTCTATATATGTTCATGTGTACGTGTTTATGTATGTGTGAGCGTATGTGTATGTGTGTGTATGTGTAGACAGGATCCTTCATGTTTGCCAATAGATGGAATAAGAGAGAAGTCTTCTGAAAGACTGTATGTTGCTATTCATTCAGTTCGAAAGACTCCCCCTTTTTCTCTTTGTTTTTCTTCTTCTTTTTCTTATCTGTTTAAAATTGTTGCTCTTTTTCTCTTCTTCCTTCTCCTTGGACACTTCTAACCCCGAGCTCCGCTAATATTTCCCGCCTTTCCAATCTGACCCACTCATTCAAGACCCGGCTTGATA
This sequence comes from Acanthosepion esculentum, assembly GCA_964036315.1. Lineage (NCBI taxonomy): Eukaryota > Metazoa > Mollusca > Cephalopoda > Sepiida > Sepiidae > Acanthosepion > Acanthosepion esculentum. The sequence goes on from OZ038515.1 coordinate 72,369,644, forward strand.
CCTCCCAGGAGATCAATACTTGAGCTGGCACCAGTTCACTGCCTGACCCTACCGTCGAGGTGGACACCAAAGTAAAGCAATCGTTAATCACAAAACCGCCACACACATATCACCACCACGCCATTTACGATCTCTAAATAACTAAGATCTCACAAAAAAAAATTCGTTTCTTGCTTCAGAGTTTAAAAAATCATGACGAAGGATGTTTACGTTTAGTGCAAGACCTTTAAGAGTCAGCGGGATTTTTAGGAGGAGCTCAGAAATGATTGTATAAAGTTTTACTTCCTTCAGTTAAGATAAAAAATACACAATCACTTTCTTCATGATTTTTAATGTATTTTATAGTAAAATCATTAGCATTTACATTATACATATAATATCAATATCTATCAGTAATGATTGCATTCCTTCCTGACCACTGATAATCCCTTTCTTCCTGATTTTCAATGCAGTCCTATAGTAAAATCATTAGCATTTACATTATACATATAATATCAATATCTATCAGTAATGCTTGCATTCATTTCTGGCCACTGACAATCCCTTTTTTCCTGATTTTCAATGTATTCCTATAGTAAAATCATTAGCAATGCATTTACATTTAAATGCAGATCGCGTTAAAATAACTGTAGAAATTGTTTCCTTTCTGATCCTGGGTACCAGACATTGTAATAATTTGTTTCGACATATTTCCCATCGACATACTACCTGTGATATCAGATAAAATGTTAGGCGCGGAATACAGTAAGGGTCAGCCGTAATCGATATTAGCGAATAAAGTTCATATTCCAGTTTGGATTAATTTCTGCTTCACACAATTGATGTCCACAAAAAGCAGGAAAACACATTTCCTTAAACTCTCTATACCCATAACCTGGAGAAAAGTCTCGTTACTTGCATGTAACGGATGAGTTTTGGTTTAGCATACCAATAATCTACTTTCCCAAATTTTCCTTCGTGACCAGGCAGTGTCAGATGATATTTGCTTCAGAGAAAAAATAATCTAGATATGACGTTAACAATCAACTGAACATTGAAAAAAAATGCCAATAAGATTAAAATAGGCACAGACGTATTTTAATGGAACATGTAATTGGATAATGAAGGGATGTATAAATATATTATATTGCAATTGTTAATATACATCCTATCAAATTCAGATATCGATTTTTTCTTGTTAACTCAACCTCCGCAGACCTGACTAACTACGGATTGTCAGGGTCAGAAAGTATCTGACACCGCCTCTCATGCTCGATCATTACGCGCGCCAAATCAAACCAACAATAGAGTATTGCTGCCATATTTGAGCTAGAGTCGGCCAAACCCCACTTTCTAGCCATGACAGGGTTCAAAAAAGTCAATGTGGCGTTGTGAGTGTTGAATTGTTTTCCACTATACACTTCCTTCCCCACAGTTCAAAAGTCACGGGTTTATTGCTACTTTATCGCTATTTTAACGAAAATATTCCAACGCGCTACATTCCTTAGTTTCACCAGTTCATGTCATGTCACGAACACAAGTTCGAATCATCTTTATTGCCATCGCATTTCACCGGTGAGAAGGAAGTTCCTTTCGGACAGATTCTTTCCAAGAGTTGCTGATCTCTATAATCCTAGCTCTTATCTATTCTATATATCCTCATAATCCGCACTTCTTACCTCAGTTTCTTGCGTCCATAAAACAATCTCAGTCAGTAGGCATCTACCTTTAGGGTCTCTTGAGCCATTGGGTGAACAATAGCGCAAATGTCGATTTGGTTTAGTAGCATATCAACATCTATGGGTTTTTATTTTGTACGTAAATTTTATGCTTTCATCTAGGGATATTTTGTACATAATTTTATTCTTTCAGAGTAAAGGTATGTTATATATATATATATATATATATATATATATATATTATAAATTAATAGATTTAAAATATGGTTTTACCGCTACACAGTGATGACCATGTTTCAGAAATGGAAGCTAAAGCCCCTGAATTTAATTTTGTTATTAAACCAGAGACATTAGTTCCATTTCCTCATCAAGCGAATTTTGGAGTAACTTACTTTTTAAAATTTACGGTTGTTAACGGCACAGGAAAGATTCATAGTTTGAGGGTTTCCAAGGTTACCGATAAATCCATTCATCTAGACAAGGGGTGGTAGAGGGTTCAATTTTTAATTTTCGTTGTCTCAGTTAATAGTTACATTTGAAAGCGGGGTTATGTTTAGGGATGGGTAGGGATGTATCTTTTAACAGATTCTGACATCCGCTAAATTCATGTCATCTGGGTTTATTTCTAACGGCAAAAATTCTTATGGTATTATTTCTATTTGTATATTTAAAGATTTTGAGGGACTGTTTAGGTTAGAATATGTTTTATCCACCTTTCTAAAAAGTTATTTTTAATATTTAATATACTATACTCCTAGTTAAAAACCAAGTAAATGTATTAGGATTACTTACAGTATTTAAAATTATTTATTCTTATCGAGTATAAGTAAATATTATTTTATTTTATTTTATTTTATGTAAACTTTATGACAATGACGGCAAAGGTGGTTAAATTATTTCACTAATTCAATAAACTTAGTATTATAAATGTATATATGTATGTATAAAGGACATTTAATGTTCAATATTATATTCTAACTTATTAATTTCACATGACTTTCGGTGTTCACTTGGATTCTTTCCAGTGTTTGAATTGCTTTGAGAGAGGTGTTATGGTTAGAGTACGTTTTATTTAATTACAATTTTAAAAGATATTTAGGTTAGAATCTGTTTTATTTAATTTCAATTTTAAAACATTTTTAAAATTCTACTTTCAAATTTAACTTTTTAATTTTAATCGGCTATATTTCTTTATAAACCAAGTAAATGTAATATAATTATCTACATTATTTAAAATTATTTATACCCATCAAATATGAGTATGTATAATAATCAGGTAATTTTTTTTTTTTTTTTTTTTTTTTTTTATAGATTATTTAAAGATTATTTAAAGAAAACTTTTGGCAATGACGACAAAAAATAGCTATTTCATTTCTCTGATTCAGTAAATTTTTATTTTTTATAAACTTAGTAATATATAGTTTCTCATGTATGCATAAAGGACATGGGTCATTTAATGACCTACATATTCTAGCTCTTCTTATTAACTTCCATTTTACTGTGGGTGTTTTATTGGATTCTTTTAGGTGCCAAAAGTACTTCGAAAGAGATGTTTGACTTTTATACTTATTTATCCTAAACGAGGATTGATGTTGGTAGAACCTCTTTTTGAACTCATGGCTAGTGCAACCTATATAAATTTTTATGTTTTCAGGGTTTTCAACAGAAGATATATTACATTGGTATACTACTGATTCTATGCAACATTTATTTTGTAAAGGACAGTTTTGAGGGTTTCTACAATTACATAATTTTTGTTCACCCTCATTAGTTGTTGTTTGTATTTTTCCCTTGTCTACAATTTTTTGGTTCTGGTATAAGTGTTTATTTAAGATATTAGTATTATGTTTCTTAATTATCTTTTCTAGGTTATCAGTACAGCTATAACTTAATTTTAGTGTATTTCTATTGAAAATGGTACTAAGTTTACTTCCACCGGGAAAATGCTTGAGTATTAATTCAAGGAATTTTTGTCCCAATTTGTTTTTTACCATTTGGTTGTATGGGGGTGTATACCAAATTATTTTCCTGCTTCTGTTTTTCCTATGTTTACCGTTTTCATTTTTAATATAAGTTAGTTTTAGGTTTTTGTAGCCACTATCTTTTAGAGCTTTATTATAGAAATTAATATGTTCGTCGAAAATCTTGTCATTTGCTGAATTTGTACTAATTCTTTTTCGGATAGATAAAGGTATATGTTTAATTATAGATGAGGGGTGATTTGATTTAGGGTGTATATATACAGGATTCGTATTGAGTTTTTTATAAGGTGTGTATGTATTGTTCTTTAAATCTAATGTTATATCAAGGAAGTTAACTTTTTTAATTTTAGTGCTAACGGTAATTTTTAAACCCATACTTTTAAATTCTTTATATAATGCCTTTCTAATTTTGTCTATTCTGAAGTTAGTAGAATTCCTAATAACCATGAGACCATCGTCCCTGTATAGACCAATGTCAGTTGAATCAATATCACGATGCGCTGTTAGGTTGTATAAAATAAAAAGACCAATAAGATCAGAAGACTCAGCTGAGTCTAGTGATCCCATTGTGATGTCAAAGTGGTCATATGAATTTTTTACCCATTGCTCACCATTATGGATCAGTACCGATTTCTTCGCATTTAATATAATGTTCTTTTCATCCTCAGTAATATCCGTGTACTGGGTGGCAAAGTCCAACGCATTCAAGAACAGTTCTTTAGATATTGATGGGTAATAATTTTCAATATCGAACTGCATTAGTGTACAGTTGTTTTTTGCTTTTATACAGGTGAACCAGTTTATCACGTCTTCGGTATTTATCCAAAGTTTGAGGCCTATTTTATCTTTGATTTGTTTATTTATCCTTTCAAGGATCATTTTACTAATTTTTCCTATATCTGGTCTTGTAGGATTAATTATCCTTGTAGTTGGATTAGCCTCGAAATCCGGTTTGTGGTCTTTTAAGGTTATGTAGCTCTCTTTTTCAGATAATTTACCTACTCTGTCACTGATCTTCAGTTTATCAGTGATTTTTTTACTACTATTATTGATATTCTGGACCATATTTAGGTTACTATTATTTGCTTTTTTGTAGTTCTTATGTAAGTCCTTATTGAATAGATCATTATAGTCTTTCGTGGTTGCCTTATAAAAGTTTCCAGTTTTGTCTGACTTTATTAAAATTTTATCAGAAGTGTTTATTACTTTCACTATTCTATCTAGGTGTTTCTGGAAGTGGCATTTTTTCTCCCTGAAGTTTATGCTGTTTATCATATCCAAAAGGTCATTTTCAAAAGCCGACAAACTATGAACAAATGGTGCTGCTTTCTTGCTTTTAAAACCGTAAACCTCCTTGTTTTTATTTTGTAAATCATTCCGTTGAAGGAAGAAGTAGGCCTTCCATCTCATCCTTCGTATGAGTTCCTCCGTCTTTTGCATTAATGCAACGAAATATTCCTTTTTGTTTGTATTAGGAATGTTTTTCAGAGAAATTCCGAAATTTATTTTCTCCATATTATCCTGATAAAAATAAAGATTTAAAGTGCTCGACTTTGATTAGGAGCCAATGTATGTATATATAAATAAAAAGGAAAGAACAGTAAGATATAAAATCCGGTGTTCTTATAGATATTTTTATTTTTACACAATAGTGCTCTATGTAAATTTAAATTTACAGAGCATTAATATTATAAATTAATAGATTTAAAATATGGTTTTACCGCTACACAGTGATGACCATGTTTCAGAAATGGAAGCTAAAGCCCCTGAATTTAATTTTGTTATTAAACCAGAGACATTAGTTCCATTTCCTCATCAAGCGAATTTTGGAGTAACTTACTTTTTAAAATTTACGGTTGTTAACGGCACAGGAAAGATTCATAGTTTGAGGGTTTCCAAGGTTACCGATAAATCCATTCATCTAGACAAGGGGTGGTAGAGGGTTCAATTTTTAATTTTCGTTGTCTCAGTTAATAGTTACATTTGAAAGCGGGGTTATGTTTAGGGATGGGTAGGGATGTATCTTTTAACAGATTCTGACATCCGCTAAATTCATGTCATCTGGGTTTATTTCTAACGGCAAAAATTCTTATGGTATTATTTCTATTTGTATATTTAAAGATTTTGAGGGACTGTTTAGGTTAGAATATGTTTTATCCACCTTTCTAAAAAGTTATTTTTAATATTTAATATACTATACTCCTAGTTAAAAACCAAGTAAATGTATTAGGATTACTTACAGTATTTAAAATTATTTATTCTTATCGAGTATAAGTAAATATTATTTTATTTTATTTTATTTTATGTAAACTTTATGACAATGACGGCAAAGGTGGTTAAATTATTTCACTAATTCAATAAACTTAGTATTATAAATGTATATATGTATGTATAAAGGACATTTAATGTTCAATATTATATTCTAACTTATTAATTTCACATGACTTTCGGTGTTCACTTGGATTCTTTCCAGTGTTTGAATTGCTTTGAGAGAGGTGTTATGGTTAGAGTACGTTTTATTTAATTACAATTTTAAAAGATATTTAGGTTAGAATCTGTTTTATTTAATTTCAATTTTAAAACATTTTTAAAATTCTACTTTCAAATTTAACTTTTTAATTTTAATCGGCTATATTTCTTTATAAACCAAGTAAATGTAATATAATTATCTACATTATTTAAAATTATTTATACCCATCAAATATGAGTATGTATAATAATCAGGTAATTTTTTTTTTTTTTTTTTTTTTTTTTATAGATTATTTAAAGATTATTTAAAGAAAACTTTTGGCAATGACGACAAAAAATAGCTATTTCATTTCTCTGATTCAGTAAATTTTTATTTTTTATAAACTTAGTAATATATAGTTTCTCATGTATGCATAAAGGACATGGGTCATTTATGAATCTTTCCTGTGCCGTTAACAACCGTAAATTTTAAAAAGTAAGTTACTCCAAAATTCGCTTGATGAGGAAATGGAACTAATGTCTCTGGTTTAATAACAAAATTAAATTCAGGGGCTTTAGCTTCCATTTCTGAAACATGGTCATCACTGTGTAGCGGTAAAACCATATTTTAAATCTATTAATTTATAATATTAATGCTCTGTAAATTTAAATTTACATAGAGCACTATTGTGTAAAAATAAAAATATCTATAAGAACACCGGATTTTATATCTTACTGTTCTTTCCTTTTTATTTATATATACATACATTGGCTCCTAATCAAAGTCGAGCACTTTAAATCTTTATTTTTATCAGGATAATATGGAGAAAATAAATTTCGGAATTTCTCTGAAAAACATTCCTAATACAAACAAAAAGGAATATTTCGTTGCATTAATGCAAAAGACGGAGGAACTCATACGAAGGATGAGATGGAAGGCCTACTTCTTCCTTCAACGGAATGATTTACAAAATAAAAACAAGGAGGTTTACGGTTTTAAAAGCAAGAAAGCAGCACCATTTGTTCATAGTTTGTCGGCTTTTGAAAATGACCTTTTGGATATGATAAACAGCATAAACTTCAGGGAGAAAAAATGCCACTTCCAGAAACACCTAGATAGAATAGTGAAAGTAATAAACACTTCTGATAAAATTTTAATAAAGTCAGACAAAACTGGAAACTTTTATAAGGCAACCACGAAAGACTATAATGATCTATTCAATAAGGACTTACATAAGAACTACAAAAAAGCAAATAATAGTAACCTAAATATGGTCCAGAATATCAATAATAGTAGTAAAAAAATCACTGATAAACTGAAGATCAGTGACAGAGTAGGTAAATTATCTGAAAAAGAGAGCTACATAACCTTAAAAGACCACAAACCGGATTTCGAGGCTAATCCAACTACAAGGATAATTAATCCTACAAGACCAGATATAGGAAAAATTAGTAAAATGATCCTTGAAAGGATAAATAAACAAATCAAAGATAAAATAGGCCTCAAACTTTGGATAAATACCGAAGACGTGATAAACTGGTTCACCTGTATAAAAGCAAAAAACAACTGTACACTAATGCAGTTCGATATTGAAAATTATTACCCATCAATATCTAAAGAACTGTTCTTGAATGCGTTGGACTTTGCCACCCAGTACACGGATATTACTGAGGATGAAAAGAACATTATATTAAATGCGAAGAAATCGGTACTGATCCATAATGGTGAGCAATGGGTAAAAAATTCATATGACCACTTTGACATCACAATGGGATCACTAGACTCAGCTGAGTCTTCTGATCTTATTGGTCTTTTTATTTTATACAACCTAACAGCGCATCGTGATATTGATTCAACTGACATTGGTCTATACAGGGACGATGGTCTCATGGTTATTAGGAATTCTACTAACTTCAGAATAGACAAAATTAGAAAGGCATTATATAAAGAATTTAAAAGTATGGGTTTAAAAATTACCGTTAGCACTAAAATTAAAAAAGTTAACTTCCTTGATATAACATTAGATTTAAAGAACAATACATACACACCTTATAAAAAACTCAATACGAATCCTGTATATATACACCCTAAATCAAATCACCCCTCATCTATAATTAAACATATACCTTTATCTATCCGAAAAAGAATTAGTACAAATTCAGCAAATGACAAGATTTTCGACGAACATATTAATTTCTATAATAAAGCTCTAAAAGATAGTGGCTACAAAAACCTAAAACTAACTTATATTAAAAATGAAAACGGTAAACATAGGAAAAACAGAAGCAGGAAAATAATTTGGTATACACCCCCATACAACCAAATGGTAAAAAACAAATTGGGACAAAAATTCCTTGAATTAATACTCAAGCATTTTCCCGGTGGAAGTAAACTTAGTACCATTTTCAATAGAAATACACTAAAATTAAGTTATAGCTGTACTGATAACCTAGAAAAGATAATTAAGAAACATAATACTAATATCTTAAATAAACACTTATACCAGAACCAAAAAATTGTAGACAAGGGAAAAATACAAACAACAACTAATGAGGGTGAACAAAAATTATGTAATTGTAGAAACCCTCAAAACTGTCCTTTACAAAATAAATGTTGCATAGAATCAGTAGTATACCAATGTAATATATCTTCTGTTGAAAACCCTGAAAACATAAAAATTTATATAGGTTGCACTAGCCATGAGTTCAAAAAGAGGTTCTACCAACATCAATCCTCGTTTAGGATAAATAAGTATAAAAGTCAAACATCTCTTTCGAAGTACTTTTGGCACCTAAAAGAATCCAATAAAACACCCACAGTAAAATGGAAGTTAATAAGAAGAGCTAGAATATGTAGGTCATTAAATGACCCATGTCCTTTATGCATACATGAGAAACTATATATTACTAAGTTTATAAAAAATAAAAATTTACTGAATCAGAGAAATGAAATAGCTATTTTTTGTCGTCATTGCCAAAAGTTTTCTTTAAATAATCTTTAAATAATCTATAAAAAAAAAAAAAAAAAAAAAAAAAAAAAATTACCTGATTATTATACATACTCATATTTGATGGGTATAAATAATTTTAAATAATGTAGATAATTATATTACATTTACTTGGTTTATAAAGAAATATAGCCGATTAAAATTAAAAAGTTAAATTTGAAAGTAGAATTTTAAAAATGTTTTAAAATTGAAATTAAATAAAACAGATTCTAACCTAAATATCTTTTAAAATTGTAATTAAATAAAACGTACTCTAACCATAACACCTCTCTCAAAGCAATTCAAACACTGGAAAGAATCCAAGTGAACACCGAAAGTCATGTGAAATTAATAAGTTAGAATATAATATTGAACATTAAATGTCCTTTATACATACATATATACATTTATAATACTAAGTTTATTGAATTAGTGAAATAATTTAACCACCTTTGCCGTCATTGTCATAAAGTTTACATAAAATAAAATAAAATAAAATAATATTTACTTATACTCGATAAGAATAAATAATTTTAAATACTGTAAGTAATCCTAATACATTTACTTGGTTTTTAACTAGGAGTATAGTATATTAAATATTAAAAATAACTTTTTAGAAAGGTGGATAAAACATATTCTAACCTAAACAGTCCCTCAAAATCTTTAAATATACAAATAGAAATAATACCATAAGAATTTTTGCCGTTAGAAATAAACCCAGATGACATGAATTTAGCGGATGTCAGAATCTGTTAAAAGATACATCCCTACCCATCCCTAAACATAACCCCGCTTTCAAATGTAACTATTAACTGAGACAACGAAAATTAAAAATTGAACCCTCTACCACCCCTTGTCTAGATGAATGGATTTATCGGTAACCTTGGAAACCCTCAAACTATGAATCTTTCCTGTGCCGTTAACAACCGTAAATTTTAAAAAGTAAGTTACTCCAAAATTCGCTTGATGAGGAAATGGAACTAATGTCTCTGGTTTAATAACAAAATTAAATTCAGGGGCTTTAGCTTCCATTTCTGAAACATGGTCATCACTGTGTAGCGGTAAAACCATATTTTAAATCTATTAATTTATAATATTAATGCTCTGTAAATTTAAATTTACATAGAGCACTATTGTGTAAAAATAAAAATATCTATAAGAACACCGGATTTTATATCTTACTGTTCTTTCCTTTTTATTTATATATACATACATTGGCTCCTAATCAAAGTCGAGCACTTTAAATCTTTATTTTTATCAGGATAATATGGAGAAAATAAATTTCGGAATTTCTCTGAAAAACATTCCTAATACAAACAAAAAGGAATATTTCGTTGCATTAATGCAAAAGACGGAGGAACTCATACGAAGGATGAGATGGAAGGCCTACTTCTTCCTTCAACGGAATGATTTACAAAATAAAAACAAGGAGGTTTACGGTTTTAAAAGCAAGAAAGCAGCACCATTTGTTCATAGTTTGTCGGCTTTTGAAAATGACCTTTTGGATATGATAAACAGCATAAACTTCAGGGAGAAAAAATGCCACTTCCAGAAACACCTAGATAGAATAGTGAAAGTAATAAACACTTCTGATAAAATTTTAATAAAGTCAGACAAAACTGGAAACTTTTATAAGGCAACCACGAAAGACTATAATGATCTATTCAATAAGGACTTACATAAGAACTACAAAAAAGCAAATAATAGTAACCTAAATATGGTCCAGAATATCAATAATAGTAGTAAAAAAATCACTGATAAACTGAAGATCAGTGACAGAGTAGGTAAATTATCTGAAAAAAAGAGCTACATAACCTTAAAAGACCACAAACCGGATTTCGAGGCTAATCCAACTACAAGGATAATTAATCCTACAAGACCAGATATAGGAAAAATTAGTAAAATGATCCTTGAAAGGATAAATAAACAAATCAAAGATAAAATAGGCCTCAAACTTTGGATAAATACCGAAGACGTGATAAACTGGTTCACCTGTATAAAAGCAAAAAACAACTGTACACTAATGCAGTTCGATATTGAAAATTATTACCCATCAATATCTAAAGAACTGTTCTTGAATGCGTTGGACTTTGCCACCCAGTACACGGATATTACTGAGGATGAAAAGAACATTATATTAAATGCGAAGAAATCGGTACTGATCCATAATGGTGAGCAATGGGTAAAAAATTCATATGACCACTTTGACATCACAATGGGATCACTAGACTCAGCTGAGTCTTCTGATCTTATTGGTCTTTTTATTTTATACAACCTAACAGCGCATCGTGATATTGATTCAACTGACATTGGTCTATACAGGGACGATGGTCTCATGGTTATTAGGAATTCTACTAACTTCAGAATAGACAAAATTAGAAAGGCATTATATAAAGAATTTAAAAGTATGGGTTTAAAAATTACCGTTAGCACTAAAATTAAAAAAGTTAACTTCCTTGATATAACATTAGATTTAAAGAACAATACATACACACCTTATAAAAAACTCAATACGAATCCTGTATATATACACCCTAAATCAAATCACCCCTCATCTATAATTAAACATATACCTTTATCTATCCGAAAAAGAATTAGTACAAATTCAGCAAATGACAAGATTTTCGACGAACATATTAATTTCTATAATAAAGCTCTAAAAGATAGTGGCTACAAAAACCTAAAACTAACTTATATTAAAAATGAAAACGGTAAACATAGGAAAAACAGAAGCAGGAAAATAATTTGGTATACACCCCCATACAACCAAATGGTAAAAAACAAATTGGGACAAAAATTCCTTGAATTAATACTCAAGCATTTTCCCGGTGGAAGTAAACTTAGTACCATTTTCAATAGAAATACACTAAAATTAAGTTATAGCTGTACTGATAACCTAGAAAAGATAATTAAGAAACATAATACTAATATCTTAAATAAACACTTATACCAGAACCAAAAAATTGTAGACAAGGGAAAAATACAAACAACAACTAATGAGGGTGAACAAAAATTATGTAATTGTAGAAACCCTCAAAACTGTCCTTTACAAAATAAATGTTGCATAGAATCAGTAGTATACCAATGTAATATATCTTCTGTTGAAAACCCTGAAAACATAAAAATTTATATAGGTTGCACTAGCCATGAGTTCAAAAAGAGGTTCTACCAACATCAATCCTCGTTTAGGATAAATAAGTATAAAAGTCAAACATCTCTTTCGAAGTACTTTTGGCACCTAAAAGAATCCAATAAAACACCCACAGTAAAATGGAAGTTAATAAGAAGAGCTAGAATATGTAGGTCATTAAATGACCCATGTCCTTTATGCATACATGAGAAACTATATATTACTAAGTTTATAAAAAATAAAAATTTACTGAATCAGAGAAATGAAATAGCTATTTTTTGTCGTCATTGCCAAAAGTTTTCTTTAAATAATCTTTAAATAATCTATAAAAAAAAAAAAAAAAAAAAAAAAAAAAATTACCTGATTATTATACATACTCATATTTGATGGGTATAAATAATTTTAAATAATGTAGATAATTATATTACATTTACTTGGTTTATAAAGAAATATAGCCGATTAAAATTAAAAAGTTAAATTTGAAAGTAGAATTTTAAAAATGTTTTAAAATTGAAATTAAATAAAACAGATTCTAACCTAAATATCTTTTAAAATTGTAATTAAATAAAACGTACTCTAACCATAACACCTCTCTCAAAGCAATTCAAACACTGGAAAGAATCCAAGTGAACACCGAAAGTCATGTGAAATTAATAAGTTAGAATATAATATTGAACATTAAATGTCCTTTATACATACATATATACATTTATAATACTAAGTTTATTGAATTAGTGAAATAATTTAACCACCTTTGCCGTCATTGTCATAAAGTTTACATAAAATAAAATAAAATAAAATAATATTTACTTATACTCGATAAGAATAAATAATTTTAAATACTGTAAGTAATCCTAATACATTTACTTGGTTTTTAACTAGGAGTATAGTATATTAAATATTAAAAATAACTTTTTAGAAAGGTGGATAAAACATATTCTAACCTAAACAGTCCCTCAAAATCTTTAAATATACAAATAGAAATAATACCATAAGAATTTTTGCCGTTAGAAATAAACCCAGATGACATGAATTTAGCGGATGTCAGAATCTGTTAAAAGATACATCCCTACCCATCCCTAAACATAACCCCGCTTTCAAATGTAACTATTAACTGAGACAACGAAAATTAAAAATTGAACCCTCTACCACCCCTTGTCTAGATGAATGGATTTATCGGTAACCTTGGAAACCCTCAAACTATGAATCTTTCCTGTGCCGTTAACAACCGTAAATTTTAAAAAGTAAGTTACTCCAAAATTCGCTTGATGAGGAAATGGAACTAATGTCTCTGGTTTAATAACAAAATTAAATTCAGGGGCTTTAGCTTCCATTTCTGAAACATGGTCATCACTGTGTAGCGGTAAAACCATATTTTAAATCTATTAATTTATAATATTAATGCTCTGTAAATTTAAATTTACATAGAGCACTATTGTGTAAAAATAAAAATATCTATAAGAACACCGGATTTTATATCTTACTGTTCTTTCCTTTTTATTTATATATACATATATATATATATATATATATATATATATATATATATATATATATATATATATATATGTGTGTGTGTGTATGTATGCAAATCATGAAATGTATTGTTGGTAATGCTACTATAACAATGTATTTTTATATTTTTTAATGCTGCATTGAATGTCATGTTGCTATAAAAATATATTGTTGGTCGTTTTATTATAAAATGTACTGTTGATTTTTGTTTGGGGACTCAGTAATTGCCCAAAGCTGACCCCGCTAGCAGGTGTTACCACCCTTGGTCAAGGTAGCCCTGGGAAGAAAAAATAGGTAAGAGGTGGGTTCACGCTCCTGAAAAATCTCCAAATTCCCGATCAGGAGCCATTCTGTTGGATAACGATAGTATAAAATAATAAATATATATACAGGTTACGATGGATAAAATTGTCGTTTAAATTACCTAAAAATAAAAATAACACTGACATTTTATTTTAACAGATATATTTATCAAAATTACACAAAAATATCTTGAAATACTAAAAAGTAAATTTATTCAGTAAAATCGTCATTGGCTTCAACCACATCTTTCAGACGACTTCGGAATCTCCTGCAACTCTTCTGGATGGTCTCCTTGTTTAAGTTGGTTAATGCTGCCATAATCCTTGCTTCAGTTCATCTTTGGTGTTACAAAGAGTTTTGTTTGTTTCTCACTCAACTTCCCCCCCACACACACAATAAGCAAGGGGTTTGCAGTGAAATAGGTGGCCAGATGTAAGGGGTGATGTGGTCGCAGAAATTGTCTGACAGTCATGTCTGGGTTCTGCTTGTGTGGCATGTTGCAAACTCCTGTTGCCAGACATGGGGTCTTCCAGCAGCCAACCTCTTGATCCTGTACAGCACTACCTCCTCAAGGTACTTGAGGTAGGCCTCCGTGTTGAGTTTGAGGTCATTTGGGAAGATGAATGGAAGCATAAAGTCGGTTTCACTAGAGATCGCTCCAAAACCCCATGATGTTGACTGGATATTTGGTTTTCATCACTCTCGGTAGATCTTTTGGGGACACAGCCTCCTCTAAATTGTCCTCAGATTGACACCCTGAAAACACTCTGAACTGTTCGTAATGGAGCTGCGAATGCAAAGCAGCACAGCATGCCATTTCCAAATTTCTGGCGATGTGAATTGCGTCATGGTTCTCCTTTTCTCACAGATGGTACCCAACTGACCCTACAGTACTGTGCAGGGGACAAAATCAAAAACAAACAACGCGCATGTGTGAAATTAAAAATATAAAATGGCGACAATTTACCCATCGCACCATGTAGATGTTCCAAGCTGGGAGTAGATGTTGTAACTGCCAGGATCTATTAACCCCAGAATGCGATTGTGATATTACTAGTTAGCGCTGGTGTTCCTGCATAATGATGACTGAACCCAATTGTTTGGTGCTACTGTTGTTCTTTTTGCCATATTAGTAGTTAGATGGATTTCTTTCTTTCTTATACTAATACAACTATCAATTATCTATCAAACTAAATGCTCACATTATCTCATTGATCGACTCAAGAGTTTCGCGTAATATCACTCAACAGATTTGTTATATAGAAATAAAGTGTCGCTGCCGACACTTGAGTTTGAACATAGATCGCCAGTGAGCAAACACAGGCGATCCCATTATTGAATTAAGTAGACCACGTGACCATAGAGGAAACGCATATATAGGAAGTCGCGTGACGTCTAAAGGATTGCATTTGTATGCTATCCTCATACTATTCGGATCACTTTTCCTAGTCTATCATCTATACAAATACGGATCGTTATCTCTATTCTATCCTCTATTAATATTCGGACCGCTATTCTCTTCTCTATTCACTATACTATTTCTCTATTCAGATCATCATACGGGTTACTTGCCGAGCGAGTATTATCGAGCAAGTGCTATTAGTGCGAGTGTTATTCGAAGCCGTCTGACACCAGTATCGTTCAACGGGGTTACTATGGTTGTATCTGCGATTACAAATTTCACAAGGCTTCAGTATTTCTTAATAAAATATACCTTTTATATCGCGCCAAATACAGGCCAATAAATCCGTTCGAATTTACTGTTGATGCTGGACGGCTGTCCATCATCGGTTATTTGGTCATATTTCTAAATTGAGTTA
>OZ038515.1:72390486-72397986 GCA_964036315.1 Acanthosepion esculentum
ATATATATATATAACCGTAGATATATTGATTACTCTGTAGTACAAGGGTAAATATCGTTTAATTTCTCCATCAAAACTCTCCCTCATTTGTCAATCCACATAATGTAGCTTATCCAGTTCCTATCTATCTATCTATCTATCTATCTATCTATCTATCTATCTATCTATCTATCTATCTATATATATATATATTTCAGTTCAGTCTCATCATATCTATCTATCTATCTATCTATCTATCTATCTATCTATCTATCTATCTATCTATCTATCTGTTATGGTCCAAGGTTAGGGCCAAGGAAGAACAACACGAACACCAGAGTAGAAATAACAAAGATATATTACACGATATAATAATACAAGATGTGGAAAGTGTTAGTATGACTGTCAGTTTGGTTTGGAGTGAACTACTATCGGCTCGACTCGATTCCGTCTCGTCTCTCTTGAGAGGCGCTGTATTTATAGCGTCATGAAGAGTTCACTCTGTCGTTATAGGTAAGATCCCATAACACCCCCATCTCAAAGCTTTTACCTCGCAGGGGTCTTTAATATTTTTTCCTCTTCGAATTAATCATCAAAGGCTCTGTAAATTTTCTTTTTCTGCTTGATTTCCGCGGTTCTGAAATTGTTTGAGGCCTTTGCATATTGAATGTATCAAATATTGTGTCCATTACTTCCTCCTCTTCCTGAGGTACACCATTAGAATCCTCTAACAGCGTCTTTCTGATCTGATTTAAGTGCCTTTTATGGGAGAAATTCGGACCCTGAATTATTTAAATGACGTTCCCGATTCGTTTCCCTATTGTACCTGACTGCCAATAGGATGCGCTGTTTTTGAACATTTAAAAAACAAAAACTTTCTCCCCTGGGTTAAATTTTCTTTTTGGTAAAAACGGCGTTGGTGATTGCTTTGTCTTCCGCCGGTGATAAATACGTCGGGGAAACTCTGCTTTAATTTCTCCTTCAATTTCTCTGCCTCGGTCAATAACCTTTCCACTTTTTGGCAGAACGTATTTATCGGTAATTCCCAGAGGTAAAATTTTTGCATCCAGTCAGTTCCAAATAAATTTTCCGTATTTTTTAGAACATACATCTTTAATATCTTGGTCATACCGTTGAACATCACATTTGTGATAATTTCCCCCATAAATTTGATTTTTCCTCCTGTTACCGATCTGGCTGTTTTATCTGTTCTCAACATGGTCGGTTTGTTTAATTTCTTCCACGTCTGTAAGCTAATAATGGTTAAATCTGATCCGGAATATAATTGTAATCTGATTTTTTTGTTTAACATTTCTACTTGTACGTATTTTCGTATATTTATCCCGTCCGCTTGGTCAGTTCTAGTGACTCTTACTCGGCTTTTGTTTTCTTTCTTTGTCCTACAGTGCGAACTTTTATGTCCCACTTTATTGCACGACAGACAAGTCTTATAGCGGTATGGACAATCTTTGTACCAATGCAAAGTCCCACAGCGATAGCATGGACTGTGTGGTAGTTTCATTTGACTTTTTGTAGTAAAATAATTTGTTTGGTTTGTTTTTGAGGAGGGAAAAAACGTGTTTGTCGTTGTACTTTTCGTATGTGAGCGACGCCAGACTCTTCTATATCTTTCGAGTCCTTTTTTACACTTATACATCTCTGACAGTCCTCAGCCAATTTTTATAGCGTCAAATTGTTTTCACTCTCAAGTTTTGTTAGAATTCTACATCTGATCTGAGGCTCTTTAGTCGAAACCCGGCCTTGGACGAATATCAAACATTTAAAATTGTCAGGGACGAGTTCAGATAACTTAAAGTCATCGCAGTGTTTGTTTACCACGGAAGCGAATGTTATATAGTCTTCGCTATCCTTTTTTGTTAAATTTAAACATTTCCATCTTTTGTGGAATAGTGAAGTGTTCGGACTAAATAATTCTGTTAAAAGTTTCACGGCTTCCGTGAAAGTCAACTCATTCGTTTTCCTCGGTAGGATGTAGTCTACGAATGTAGTGTATTCGCTTGACCTTAGTTTCCTCAGTAGTAGACGTACTTTTTTCGCGTCTGACCAATTCCCGCATTCAAACTCATATGAATCTTCATATCTTCTGAAGTAAGCCGCGAAGATTTTGTCTTCGTCCGGTGCATAAGTGAAGTCTTTGATAGAGCTCCATATAGCATTTTGCGAGAATGCCGCTTCATTGCCAGAATGTTTTCCTTTATTTGTTACGGCCCGTAGTAGTAATTCTTGTAGTTCGAGTTGCTTCTCTTCGTTTTTCTGTTGAATTTCCAATAGTTTTTTCTTCGTTTTTCTGTTGAATTTCTAATTGTTTTACTTCGAGCCTAGTCTGTCTTTCCTCATTTTTTGTTGCTGCTCGAATTACATTTTCATTAGTTCCAATATGGTTGCCTTAAAATCTTCCATGATTACACCGTAATTTTGTGTAACGATTTTTCATTTTTTCTCAGTGTAGACTTCATGTCTTTGTCGCCTGTTGTTCTGGAACTGAGTACGAAAAACATTTCCTGCGTAGAATTCGATTCTGTTCTGGCTGACAGGTAAAATTCTTTCTTTCTTTTTTTCATTTTTTGTTTTAGATTCTCCGCGTAGAACTTCGTTCCTTCAATATCCTCGTCGCCACTGTTATGGACGACCGATACCAAAATGTTTTTTTTTTAGATTCTCCGCGTAGAATTCGTTTCTTCAATATCTTCGTCGCCACTGTTATGGTCCAAGGTTAGAACCAAGGAAGAACAACACGAACACAAGAGTAGAAATAACAGAGATATATTAAACAGAATATTAATACAAGATGTTGAAGGTGTTAGTATGACTGTCAGTCTGGTTTGGAGTGAACTACTATTGGCTCGACTCGATTCCGTCTCCCCTCTCTTTCTTGAGAGGCGCAGTATTCATAGTGTCAGGAACAGTTCATACTGTCGTTATAGGTAAGGTCCCATAACACTATCTAAATCTACCAATGCGAGAGTCCAAAATTCATGAACTGAACTAAAATGCACAATTTTAATTAGAATATTTCTCTTTTTAATTAGAATTTTCTCTTTGAAAAACTGATTGATTTCCCCATGCACAATTGAAAACATGCCCACAGAATCAGCGAATTGAAGCTAAATTCTAGCCATAGTTTTTATATTAATATTATAAGGGACCGTTTAATTTTTACCTGAATTTCTTTGTTTATAATGCTCGATCTCAATAATATTCCCCATTGCATTGTGGATTGAAAAAAAATATGATGATGAAACCAAATAACAGTTTGAAATAAATGCCTTTGCTTCATCATTGAGCTACAGACATATTGAGGTAGGAATAAAATAAATGTCGGTTTTGGACGATTCATTTTCAAATGTCAGCTCAGATCAAATACGACTTTGTTGTCAAAGTAGCGTTCATCAAACTCGACACAATGTTGTCAACGATCTGTCCGTGAATTTATTACATCACAATCTGGAAATCTGGGATCACAGGAGCTAACAAAAACCGGGAAGGCATTATCGATTTAGTTCTCATTGATGTACACCTGCTGATGCGTATATGCATCTAATACTCGAAATAATGTAATTACTAGCAACGTGGTGCAGAATAAAGAGCGAGATTGTCCAGCAACTTTATATCTAAATGCATCAGTTTTTATCGGGTGGTTCGCAAAGTATAAAAACCTGCTTCATACTATAGCAGCGTCGGGTCCATTCTATTTGCTACTATTGGCCCAAATGTTTGCAACATTAGATATGTCTGTTCCAAATCATTACAAAGACTCTGACGTGATGAGTTGACATGTTTTTAAGGGGTGGTGGGTAATAGAATATGTCATTAGAAAACGTTTAAACAATTAAGAACTTTTGGGGTTGAAGGCTTACTTTTAGGGAGTATTAAGGATCGACAAGTTTGGACAGGATTTTCTGATTGTCAATACTTTTTCTACAACGGTGAGCACGTGATCAAGAAAAGACTTAATTCTGAAATGAGCATTTATAATGTATCACGTGACAGACCTTCTGAACTGAAAACCACCAATCAAATAATGCATTTTCACTTTGCAAACTTTATCAGAGATGCCTTCCATTTGTCATGTTGATTCACCTCTGCTAGGCTGCTCACTCCTCCTCCCGTACAGTTGATATGTTTCTGATGAAGGAGTCATCTGATATATGTTTCTGATGAAGGAGTCATCTGATATATGTTTCTGATGAAGGAGTCATCTGATATATGTTTCTGATGAAGGAGTCATCTGATATATGTTTCTGATGATGGAGTCATCTGATATATGTTTCTGATGATGGAGTCATCTGATATATGTTTCTGATGAAGGAGTCATCTGATATATGTTTCTGATGATAGAGTCATCTGATATATGTTTCTGATGAAGGAGTCATCTGATATATGTTTCTGATGATGGAATCATCTGACATATGTTTCTGATGATGGAGTCATCTGATATATGTTTCTGATGAAGGAGTCATCTGATATATGTTTCTGATGAAGGAGTCATCTGATATATGTTTCTGATGAAGGAGTCATCTGATATATGTTTCTGATGATGGAGTCATCTGATATATGTTTCTGATGAAGGAGTCATCTGATATATGTTTCTGATGAAGGAGTCATCTGATTAATGTTTCTGATGAAGGAGTCATCTGATATATGTTTCTGATGCTGGAGTCATCTGACATATGTTTCTGATGATGGAGTCATCTGATATATGTTTCTGATGAAGGAGTCATCTGATATATGTTTCTGATGAAGGAGTCATCTGATATATGTTTCTGATGATAGAGTCATCTGATATATGTTTCTGATGAAGGAGTCATCTGATATATGTTTCTGATGATAGAGTCATCTGATATATGTTTCTGATGAAGGAGTCATCTGATTTATGTTTCTGACGAAGGAGTCATCTGATATATGTTTCTGATGAAGGAGTCATCTGATATATGTTTCTGATGATAGAGTCATCTGATATATGTTTCTGATGAAGGAGTCATCTGATATATGTTTCTGATGATAGAGTCATCTGATATATGTTTCTGATGAAGGAGTCATCTGATATATGTTTCTGATGAAGGAGTCATCTGATATATGTTTCTGATGAAGGAGTCATCTGATATATGTTTCTGATGAAGGAGTCATCTGATATATGTTTCTGATGATGGAGTCATCTAAGGCTTTTCTCCAATTTTTATTTTATTTTTGACCACAACAAAATTCGTATTATTAGAAGCGAATTCTGGAACCAAAAAAGCATTGTGACTGGCCTTAGCAGGGCAATGGCTAATTTCCCCGCTCTCTTTTTCTATCTGACACACACACACAGTCTCTCTCTCTCTCTCTCTCTCTCTCTCTCTATATATATATATATATATATATATATGTATTGCATGTATCTATATATATATTATATATATATTTTAACACATTTTTATGCTTATACATTCTTTCTTTATAGATACAATTATTTAAGTAAATGCTCTGTTTATAATAAACAGTATTAAAAACATTTACTGGTCTGAATGTCAGAGAAATTATCATAGAAAATATGCCTCCTGCGACAGGAATCGAACCTGTATCCTATACAGAAACGTCACTTAGTCTGACGTGCTTTTACCGATTTCGGCAGAGAGAAGCGTTTCGGTTAGCAAGGTCGATTTTACTACTTTTAAACTACAATCTTCCTATAATCTCTCACGTACATTCATATCTGCTCAATGCGTATCCAAATTAAACAAATGACGTCACGCATTATGAAATGGACAAAGTCCGACAATTATTTAAGACATTTTTACGTTTATAAGTAAAAAAAGAATATATAAAGAGAAACATGTCTTAAAATAATTGTCGGACTTTGTCCATTTCATAATGTGTGACGTCATTTGTTTAATTTGGATACGCATTGAGCAGATATAATTTCGCCAAAGCACGCCAGGCTATATGACGGTTCCGTATAGGATACAGGTTCGATTCCTGTCAGAAGACGAATATTTTCTATGAAAATTTCTCAAACATTCAGGCCGGTAAATGTTGTTTAATAATGTTTATAATAAACAGAGAATTTACTTAAATATTTGTATCTATAAAAAGAATGTTAAACATAAAAATGTCTTAAAATAATTGTCGGATTTTGTCCCTTTCATAAGATATATATGTGTGTGTGTGTGTGCGGTACTTAGTGGAAAGTGCTCAATATCCTTGACAGAGCTAATATATTCAGAAAGTAATATCCATGCAACTGAATATATATATATATATCTATATATATCATTAACTTTTTCTTGCTTTTTTCTTTCTCTCTTATATATGAGAAGGAAGACCTTCAAGTTGTAGGTCATGAGATGCAAAATTGCTCTGTTGTTAATATTTTCTTTTTTTCTATTTACTTTGCAATTCTCAATGTCATTGCATCTTCAAAATGTTTGAGTCGTAAAAAAAGCAACAAACTTGTCTGCGTCACTCTGTTAATCAACAGAAGCGAATTTCTTCAAAATTAACCATTTTTCTCTTTGACAAGAACGGAAGCTGCAGGAAAATCTAAAATGCTAAATCACCCCATAAAACTTTTTTTCTCTACTTTATTCTCTTTGTTTTCGTCTGCTTCGTTTCGTCGTTTCTTTGTTTAAAATACGAATTTTTATTTTTTTTGAAAATATTCCTTCAGTTTTCTTTTATTTTCGCAATCATTCGGTCGCAGTTTTAAATTTTGATTTTTTTAAAAATTTCGTCCATTTGTCATTTTAGTTTTTTTTGTTTCAAAGATTTTCTTGACTTAATGGCTTTTTCTTCCTCTTTTCTTTCTTGGTCGTCATAATTTTTCATTGATCGCTTCTTCCTGTTGATATTATCTTTCACGTTTTCTTTTGGTTTCATAATAATTCCATTCTTTCTTTCTTTTCTTTCCTTCCTCTTGCTGAACTTAGGCTTCTTCCTTCTTCGCTTCTTCAAATACACACATGCACACACAAACGCATAAGCACAAATAGTATTCTGCACAAGCATATACACACATACATATACACACGTACATATACGCACATACATATACACACGTACATATACACACATACATATACATACATACATATACACACGTACATATACGCACATACATATACACACATACATATACACACATACATATACACACGTACATATACACACGTACATATACAAACATACATATACACACATACATATACACACGTACATATACACACGTACATATACACACACATATACACACAAATGCATAAGCAGAAATAGTATTCTGCAGAAGCATATACACACATACATATACACACGTACATATACGCACATACATATACACACATACATATACACACATACATATACACACGTACATATACACACATACATATACACACGTACATATACGCACATACATATACACACATACATATACACACGTACATATACACACATACATATACACACGTACATATACACACATACATATACGCACATACATATACGCACAAATGAAATCACATA
>OZ038515.1:72400486-72410486 GCA_964036315.1 Acanthosepion esculentum
TTCACTGACTTGATCGCTATTGTTTTTCGATGTTTAAGGTCATCGAGGTCAGTGTCCAGCGGTGGGACATAAACGCGATCTTTTACGTGTCCACACAAGATAAATCACACACAGTGTGGTCTGGTGATCTCGTAGGCCAATCACAAAGGGCAAGGTTTGAACCAGGCGTAGTCTGTAAGGTTTCAAATGTAGACCTCTTCATAGCATACGCCATAAAGCTGATTGAAAGATAGCTCACGGCTCGATCAATTTGTGTATTTCTGTGCATTCCCCTCAAACGCAGCACGGATTCCCGCCACTTGTTCAGAAAAGCAGAAATTCTTTTGCTTGCGGTAGAAAAGGCAGCAGCTTTAGCCTTCCCTGTCTTATTATTCACTTCACACTGGGTACATGGAAAACAGAGACAGAATAATGGGTTGTCACAGAGAGAAAGTCACCGAAAATCAGAAATTCTTTTGTTTGCTTTCCAGCAGAGATTGTCTCCTGAAGTTATGATCTTTTTATTACGTGCGGCTGAAATCAAAGACTTGTCTATTCAAAGGACTTACAGTCCGACAGATTTAGACGAAAAAATTGTATTCGATTTATATTCGATTCCGAAGAATATATAGGGACCGCCTGACGACTTTAGTGTCACATCAAAAGTTCTTTTTTTTTTACTGAATTTAAAAAAGATTTAGCCTCTGGAGAGTATTTTTGACCTTTTCTTAAGACCCCGATTCAATCATGCAGAAATGTTTTTTGACCAGTTCACACGTGGAACGAAAACGAGCAACTGGTGAAGTTTATTTTTTATGATTAAAAGCTAAGTTTTCATCCGGTTCAGTGCCTTATGATTTAATTTAAAATTTTCAGAATTATTTTTTTAAAATTACATAAAAAATTTCTTGATAATATTGTATATGATTACATTTAGCAATAAATTATTTCATTAGTAATAATAAATAAAAGGAAAAATATATTCAAAAAATTTAAAATTAAATTAAATGTATTTAAATTCAAATTTCATGTTTTAATGTTGGTTTCATTTAATGAGGACAGGTTAAACTTTATCTTTTAAGAGACAGAACAAATGGAGTTAAACTTCACACTTCGTAGCATTTTTTAAGAAAGTGCTCAATACAAAGTAGAGCAAAATATTATAATATTTTTATTATAACAGATTATAATAAAACATTTTACATTGCTACACAAAAGCATTCATGTTTCAATACTATGATTGTATTTCATCAGGCGACAGTAGAAAGCTTGTGATAAAAAACGATTTATTTTGCAAATTTAAAAACAAATCGTTAACTCTTTTCGGAAGTTAAAGTGTGCGTGGGTATAACTTCCAAAAAAGTGCTGACGATTTGTTTTTAAATTTCCCAAACAAATCATTTTTATCACCATCGCCTGACGAAGTACAATCATAGTATTGAAACATGAAACTTTTGTGTAGCGATGTAAAATGTTATTATTGTAATTTATTATAATAAAAATATTATAAGAAGTATATATATATATATATATATATATATATATATATATATATATATATATATATATTAATCATCCGAGAGATCTATTTCTGCTTTCCATCTCTATGGCTGACGGTAATCTTCAGGACAGTGATTTACTGGTTGCTCTTTGTCGGTTGACATGAAGTGGAAAGACTATATTGAATCCATTGCTAGGTCAGCTGTTAAGAAAGTTGATTTACATTCGTCCATATCTCGAATATTGCTGCCACATATTTAAAGATTCTTAATAAAATCCAGAGAAGAGTCTGCAATATTATTGGTCCTGACCTGGTGTCTCGGGTTCTGTCACTTTTTCACCACCGCCAAGATGCTTCCCTGTGCCTTTTCTATAAATACTTTCATGCTAATTGTTCGAATGAGCTCTTCGCTATGTTATTTTATTCCCCTTCCCCCACAGACACTGAATTGTAAATATGGGGACTAGTTAGTATTTTCATAGAGACGGTGAGGTATTATGGTGGATGTAGTAAGAAAGGTACGTATGAATGTGCTGTTTTGGTTTAAGGAATATTATTCGTACGATTGGGTCACTGTTTGTGGCTAGCTAAGTTATAGTTAAGACAGAAGAAAACCGCCCTTTCCCCAGTCCCCCCTCCGGCCTTGTGCCATATTTCTATGTATTTAACAGAATAAATATCGCTCTTCGCTATGTTGTTGTTTTATTCCCCCCAGGCAATGAATTGTACAATAACGTTAGTTAGAGAGATTTAGGTATTATGGTGGATGTAGTAACAATGGTAAGTAAGAATGCGTTGTTTTGGTGTTAGCAATATTGTGGTATGTTTGGGTCAGTGATTGTGGCAAGGTGAGTTTAAATTTATGACAGAACAAGACTGTCCTTTTCCCCATTCCCCATTTTGGCTTTGTGCCACGTTTTGTATTTTCACAAATAAATATCGCTCTTCGCTATGGTACCTAGACTTCGTGAATTTAAGCGTAATACTAGACTGGCGTCGTGATGTCATCAATTGAGACTTGAGCTGGCTAGATGTAACCGTAATTTTTATGCAGAGCAAAGATATGTGATAAAGAATTTAATGTTGCTTTGAGCGTCAGGAAGATGTCGAGAGCCATGATCGCGCTCGCCCTGAAGAGAAATAGAATATAAAAGATTGTAAGCAATTGAATATTTTTTGAAAGACGTATTGTCTAAAACTTTTGTTGCTCTCCATGTTGCAAATACGACGCAGTAAATGAAAATGGAAACGAGATATGACGTGCTTTCACATGCAGTATATTCTTCAGACACATGTCCAACGTATTCCTGGGCATGACAATATACTACATCTGGCAGCAAGGCCTCTGAATGGGAGATTAAAGATTTTGAAGAGTGTGGAATAACCACTTAAATACGACTTTTGCTGAGTCCCCCCTAACCTGGGGTGGAAGCACCTGATAAGGTCACTGGCAGGGAACATCCAAACAAAAACAAAACACTATAAAAGTATGAAAATACATTTTTATAGTAAAAATACCAGGAATACATTTTTTAGTAGAATTACCAACAATACATATTTATAGTAGAATATACTGACGAAATATTTTTATGGTAGAATAAACGACAATATATTTTTAAAGAAAAATGTGTAGCAATACATTTTATCTGTAGTTGAAGGCATACAATTGAGTTCGTTATTTTGTTTTTGGTATTAAATAACCCATCGAGGTTGATATAGAGCTAAATCAAACAAACCAAGAAAAAATCTACATCCCAAAAGAGGCTATCATTTGTTTAAATCCAAGAAACATTTTTGAGATCCTTAAATCCTTGGGAGAATTCACTGCGTATCAAAAGTACAATCGGAATGAAGCGTTTAACTGAACATTGGGCGAAGACCGAATAATGAGGAATACATTTTTCTAATAAAATATTTTCTAAAAAAGGCGAGGAATATCGCATCAGTTTAAGAAATACTTGTATATTTAAAATTATATTTGCTCCAAGCTTTAAGTTTCCTGACGATATCAGTGAATTTGTCTGAAAAGAAAGATGTAAGTTAATCTGTCTCTTGTTCTCCTCCTCTCTACATTATTCCAAATACATATTTGTGTATGTGTGCTCGATTTTGTGTGTGTGTGTATGTGAGTATGTGGGGGTTTACATCATACTTGCGTACCTAACCGAACCTACGTAGACAATGTCTTCAAAATACGTCACGAATATCTTTAAGTAAATCATTTACATTACCTGTTATGTGGGCATGAACGCCAAGGGCACCTGTTTGTATATAGGTACATAATTATCAAAACAAACAACGAAAAGATGGCAGTCATTTAATGACTGGCAAGGATATCCTGTGTTACCCGGAGCAAGTAACCTGTCATTCTATGGATTTATTTATACTTTCCTGTTGCAAGTTGCAAGGCTTATTCATCTATTTATAAAAGCAATACATGCATACATATACATATTAACCTATATCTATCTATCTTCATGTATATATATATATATATATATATATATATATATATATATATATATGGACACACACATATAGGTGTCTCTCCTTCAATATATATATATATATATATATATATATATATATATATATATATATATATATATATATATATATATCCAAATGAGAGAAAGAATAAATGAATAAAAAAATCCACCGTTCGTAGCATTTACTTTAAAAAGCTACTCATGTTACATTAGACCTACTGTATGACAAAGCTACATGAAAATAAGGGCCAATCCAGTATATATCCAACCAAATTCTAACACTCTCCGTTCGTAACCAAACATATACCCTCCTTCCTAGAATATTGAATTAGCAATAACTTTTTCCCGTGAAGATGTCTTTTACAAATATAGCAAATTTTATAACACTGTTCGTGGCTATAAGTGCCCTGACATCACATATATTAAACATAGCATCAATATTAAGAATAAAAATAGAAACAGAAATATCATTTTGTATACCCACCCACCCACCATTTAATCAAATGTTAGGGCAAAAGTTTCTCAATTTAACTGAGAAACACTTTCCCATAAATAATCCACTTACTAACATTTTTAATAGAAATACACTAAAACTAAGCTATAGCTGTACAGATAATCTTGAAAAAACTATTAAAAAATGTAATAATAAAATTGTAAATGAATACAAAAACCTAAGTAATAATTGCCATTTCACAGCAGCAAACGCAGATAATACAAAAAGTGTAATTGCAGAAATTCCAACGAGTGTCTATTACAAAATAGGTGTCAAACAGACTCCCTTGTTTACCTAAGGACTATTTCTACAATAGAAAATCTAACAGTTAAAAGAATTTATATCGGGAGTACCAAGAATTCATTTAAAACTAGGTGGTATCAACATATATTATCTTTCACCAACAACGCGTACAGAAATAGGACGTCCCTTTCACAATATTTTTGGAACTTAAAAGAATTTAATAAAACCCATACGGTAAAATGGAAAATATTAAAAACAGCACTTGCAAATCTTTAAATGAATTGGGTTTCTTATGTTTACAAGAAAAATTATATATATATATATATATATAGTCTTTAAATGTGCACCTGAAATGAGCTCTGGTACTATATATATTTAATTTCTTCAAACATTGAATAACTTCAGGCAATATAAAATCCTGTCTTCTCTAAATATTTCTGGCAATTAAAGATTGGTGCTAATACACCTATCATCACCTGGGATGTTGTAACAAGAGCCAAATCTTACAATTGCTAAGGCAATATATATAATTTATGTCGTGTTGAAAATTAGTTATTTTAAAACACTTAAATAACTGTAGTTTAGTAAAGAAGAGAAATGAATTGATGGTTACATGTAGGCATAAAATTAAATATCTGCTTAAATACGGTGATCCAGATTCATATTTTATGTAAATTATGGTTCCTTTGTTTTTCTGAAAAAAAAAGAGCAATTAATTTCCATTTATGCTTAATATAAAACAATTATATTCACAACTCCAAAATAATATATTTTCTAAAATAATATATATATATATATATATATATATATATATATATATATATAAAGAGAGAGAGAGAGAGAGAGAGAGAGAGAGAGAGAGAGCGAGAGTGAGAGAGATACGCGAATCCCGTTTATTTTAAATGCTAAATATATTTTAAAAATAAAAAAAACTGTAATCCCAGTATAATATATAACTGTGTCAACATTGCAATAGTCAGATATTTTTATTTGAATTTAAATTACGTAACGATCAGTATATACGTTTTACATGAAACTCTGAATCGTACTATAGGTGAGGGATGATATATATATATATATATATATATATATATATATATATATATATATATATATATATATATATATATATATAATAAATATATATATATATATATATATATATATATATATATATATATATAATAAATATACAAAGGAATAATATTAATAAATGTATATATTAATAAATATACAAAACATTTAAAAATAAATTATCTTATAATCTATTATGGTAATAGTAGCCTTTTCCCTATAAGGAAACATTTCATATTCATCCTCTGAGTACTCAGTACTCTGATCTGTTGAAATTTATAAAATCTTGCTTTTCAAAACAAATTTCTTAGTAAAGCAGGTTTCTCAAGTCAAGTAGCTGATATCGCTATTTTCAGTATTGATGGGTGTTTCCTTCCTAGCCTTTTATTTGAAGTGGTGTAGAATATTAATAACCTGATTATATTATCATTTTCTCTTTGATTTACATGTGCAATCCATTTTAGTTGTTGCCGCGGTTGGTGTTCCTCAAGTGATGTAGTTTGTTATGTGATACAGTTCTTTATATTTCTGATTCTGTAGCGCCAGTCCACAATGCTCAAAGAAAGATGACCTTTGCCAAGACCTTCAGGTTTTATTCGCCGAAAGCCTTTCTTACCATTGATATTAGGAAGCGGTTTATATTGCTAACAGTTTAGATATTTCTGAACGGGTTTGGCGCCATATATGGTAGCCATATTAGAAACAAAGAAAAGTGGACTGATATGTAATATCTAATCTCCTATATAGCAGGGAATATTGAACAATTTTGTCATATATGAAAAAGAAACTCGAAGGAACAGAGAAATAGCGACACCGACATGGTATGAAACCTATGGTCGCAAGATTTAAACAAATAACGAAATATTATGAAAAATATGAAGAACACGAAAACATACGAGTGTGATGGTTCAAATATCTGGGAAATATAAATGAAGGAAGGTTTGGCGATTCTGATAGCCACAGGACCTGCTGAAGGCAAGAGGGACGGAACGAAACAGTGAGTACACTACTTAACGTTTGTTTGAATGAATGAACAAAATGTGATAATAAAGGGAAAAAAACTTCGAGCGACAAAAACAGGAACTTGTAGAGAACGATCAACGTCTGAAATCCCGAATGCACATATGAGTATATATTTACATTTTCAGAAAGAAAACCCTGTAATAATCGTTAAGAAATGTTCTTCTAATTATCAACTGATAAGTATTCTATCGCTTTTTGGTAAAGTACTGGATGCTCTAATTAAATCTGGATTGATTAAGCATCTCACATCGCATAGTCATCTTTTCGGACAAGCAATATGGCGTTCGCTTCTCTAGGTCAATTTTTGATTTGTTAATGATTATTACTTAAATAGTCTACCAAGCTTTAGAAAAGAATATTAAAGCTCGGTCTGTTGCTTTGGATATCTCGAAAGCTTTCGACAAGGTCTGGCATTCTTCTGGCAAGTTGAAAAATTATGGTGTCTCCGGATGAATTTTTGAACCGATTCATTTTTTCTTATTTAATCGTGAATTTCTTCAAAAGCCACAGAAGCAACTTGTAGTTTTATCCTGCAACTATGCTGACCGGACTTTTGTTTCAGTTCAATATGTGTTACACCATTAGCCTTCTATCACTTTTTGGTAACGTACTAGATGCTCTAATCAACTCTGAATTGGTTAAGCATCTCACATCGCAGGATCTTCTTTCAGATAAGCAATATGGCTTTCGCTTCTCTAGGTCAAATGTTGATTTCCATGTGCCTTTTCTATAAATACTTCAAATGTTGACTTCCATGTGCCTTTTCTATAAATACTTTCATGGTATGTAGACTTTATGAATCTAAGCGCAGTACTCGATTGGTGGCAAGGTCTCATCATTTTACAGTTGGAATGGCTAGATGTAACCGTAAGTTCTACGCTGACAGTTTCTTCTATCGCACTTCTCGCTTGTGGAACACTTTTTCGGCTTCTTGCTTCCCAGTCATATTTGATGTTCAAAAATTTAAATGCAATGTCAATCGTTATCTTCGGTCTTCTTAATTCTTGCTCATTTATTGCCCTCTCACCTTAATAGTATTTTCCTCATAGTCTTTAACATTCAGTCACACTTTGCGTCTTAGTGACGTCAATGCCTTGCTTGTGGTGAAATGATTTAAAACAGAGGAAGAAAACTATAATTCAGTAATTCTTGTGCCCTTAGTTTTTTTCTATAATCGGTTTACGTTCTAATTACCAAAAACGTATATCTTCCTGGTATGATGATAAACTGCATTCGGCAGCAAGGTCACTGATCAGGAGATTTTGAGGAATGTGGAACGACCTGTTAATTGCTCTTGACCTCAAGTCTACCCTGACCGGGGTTAGTAGCACCTGTTAGGGTCCCAGCTATGGGGAAATGCTTAAACCTCAAATTGAGGTCAAAACACCATGAAAGGGTAAAAATAGGTTTTTAGTAAAAAATACCAGAAATAAATTTTGAAAAAAAAATAAAATAAAAAAATTGTTACCAGCAATACATTTAAAAAAAAATATTACCAGCAATACATTTTTGAAAAATATTACCAGCAAGGCATTTTTGAAAAAAAAATATTACCGGCAATGCATTTTTGGAAAAAAATCTTACTAGCAATACATTTGGCCCTCACCAAAACTCTCTTTACAAAAATATGTCAACGAAACCCGATTCGCAAGCTGTTTATTCTGTTAATACGAACCTATCCTAAAAATCGTGTTGGTATTAAATAATCTATTAAGGTTGATATATCGTAAGACATAATAAACAGAAATAAGAAAAGTGTCTATACACTATGCTTCAATGTTACAGAAAATGGAAGTATGTCAAAGGAAAATAATCTCGTGGAATATTTATTTTAACGCTCTAAATTCAGTTTCTACGTTCTTCTAAATTAAGCCTCGCCTTACGAAGCCATTTTCTGCATTTGGAAAGACCCACAAATTCCGAACCACTTTCAACAGAAGTTAAAGTGGAACGTGGCAGCTGTAGGGGTTTAACATTTCCGTTTGATATCTTCTTAATGTTATGAAATGCCAACGTTGACAAATTGATGCTTGTGGCTTGTGACATGTAAATTTAAGCAAATTTCAATTTGTCATAACTTCGGAACCGTTTGTTCAATCAAGATGAAAGGTCGATGATTAATTTATGTCTAGAAATGGTGCCATCGACTAGAATTTGATGATAAGCTAAGATGGTGCCGACAGAAACCTAAGAAATGTTGCATGGAATGAACTGAATTGATGGAGACGCACTAATAAAATCAGGATATACCTCATGATGAGGTTGATGAACAACATGATGATGGATTCTTATGAAAAGTACTATTTATCTGTTCTTTTTTATTGACATTCACATTGATTTTTCAGAAAAACGGTAAACATCATGTTTAACGATTACCAACTTGGGGTACTAACTGATGGTAGTCAGTACTATTGGATTGCTTTGTTTTGTTTGTTTAACGGCATATAAACTCATTATGGGTCATTTAATGCCGAAATTTATTTTTATATTTGAAGTAATAAAAATATGATATATGTTATTCTGCTTTCACAATTGAATACATGGTAGTTGACGCTCTGCTTTTGTGCATATACATGTTTGTGTGGACATAATTACTAGAGGCGGTGATATGTGAGTTTTATGTGGTAGTTTTGTTGAAGTTATATTTTAGAATGCAGGTTGATTTCTTTAAGAATTTGTAGGATATTATATAGATTTATATCATGAAAGAGTTCTTTCATGTTGGTTGTTTGGTTGATTTTGTTTAGCGGTATATCAACACCTCTATGAGTTATTTAATGCCGAAATTTAAATATTTTGAACACAATTTTATGACTTCAACTACAAATAAAATATATTGTTGGTAATTTTGCTATAAAGATGTATTGTTGGTCATTTTAACACAAATAGGTATTGCTGGCCATTCTACTATAAAAAATGTATACTTATACTTTCACAGAGTTTTGTTTGGAGGTTTCAATATTTGTACATATCTTGGACCCCTAACAGGTGCTTCCACCTCGGTTCAGGTTGGATCTGAGAACCAAAGAAATTAAGCGGTTGCTTCACGTTCCTCAGAACTTCAAGTCTGCTGATCAGAAGCCTTGCTTCTGGATGTAGTTTATCATCATACCCAGGACTAAGTGTGATAGGAGACAAAGGTCGATGGATGGCAACTGGTCCATCGCAGAAAGAAATGGCAATATACTGTGTGAAAAA
>OZ038515.1:72415486-72432986 GCA_964036315.1 Acanthosepion esculentum
TATATATAAATAAATATAGTCGCCTGACGATTGCATTAGCATGAAACAGACTGTCGCCTCTAAGTGCTGACTTCCATGTCCACTTTTATATTTACACACGCTCTATCTCTGATATTGAGCACTTTATCCCATAAATATAGCACACTTTAAGACTATATTTCTTCATATATATATATATATATATATATATATATATATATATATTGATAATATTAGTGGTTAATGTATATATAAATATATATATATATATATATATATATTGATAATATTAGTGGTCTGTATATATATATATATATATATATATATATATAGATATTGATGATATTAGTGGTCAATGTATATATATATATATATATATATATATATATATATATATATATATATATATAGATAGATAGATAGATAGATATTGATAATATTAGTGGTCGATATATATATATATATATATATATATATATATATATATATATATATATATATATATATATATATAATCCCCAAGAGGATAGAATGCAGGTAGAACTCAATGTCCAGTACAGAGTAAGGACAGTCTATTTCATGCATGAACATAATCTTCAGTTTGTCTCTCTCTCCATTCGGTGTCTCTGCCCATACTGGGTATAAATATATATGATTATGCGTGTGTAGTATACGTGGGATATAATATTTCAATTCAGCACTGTTGAATGACAAGCTAATTCTACAAACAACAGCCACCGGCTAAGCTCTTAGGTAAAATGAATGGAGCACTCCGGCTGATTGACATTTGTAAAAACAATACGCTAGATTTAGCTGCCTCATTCTGACGAATGAAGATATCTCAGTGGTAGAAACTCTGATTGACACCAAAAGCTGGTTTCAGGTATTCAGATGTCTCGTCGCACTGCGAATGACACACAAACACACAGGCACTCACACACACACACACACACACACACACACACACATATATATATATATATATATATATATATATATATATATATTACGACGATCACTATTTTATTGACATCCATACTCAATATGTGATCTCATATATATATATATATATATATATATATATATATATATATATATATATATATATATATATGTTGTGGATTCCGGGAGCAAATAAATAACGACAGTAATTGAGATAGAAAAATAAGTGTATTAAACGTAAGAATGCAAACTTGAAGTGAAGAATGCGGGTTAGTAGAAAGTATATATACAAGTCTCTGTAAGTGAAGCCGTAATTATCTCTCTCTCTGTACTCTCGTATAACTCTCTGTGAACGCCCTGTGTCTGTCTGCGTATCCCTCACCCTGACTCAACGTAAAAAATAATAAGCAAAACTAGGGGTGCGCATTATGCACAGCTACAAAAAAATCTTTAAAAAATTGCCGTTTCATAGGTCGATTTCAGTTGCGAAATGACTACTCACTCCAAACATACGACAATTTGACACTAACATTTTGCGATTGCGACCCCATAAGGATGTCAAATACAATCATATGTACCTAACAATGCTTACAAATGTAAAATAAAATAAGAATTATCATAAAACTAAATCAGAATAATATTAAACATTTTTTAATAGGAGCAGTAAACGCTGGGTTTGATTATCAAACAAGGGGTGCGTATTATGCGTGAGTAGAAGCATTTTACCACACTTTCAGCATACTTTTAGTGGTACGTATTATGGATGAAATGAGTATTATACATGGGAAATTACGGTATATATATATATATATATATATATATATATATATATATATATATATATAAAAGTGAACATAGAAGTCAACACTTAGAGGCGACAGTCTGTTTCATGCTAGACGCAATCGTCAGGCCATTATATATAATATAAAAGGCTCAAACACTAATATTCCATGGTTATAATTTATTTATAATTGGAAACGTAATCACGATCCAATTCATCAGATGTACAAATTCAAAAGTTGAATTTGTAGTTCTGATGAATTGGATCGTGATTACGATTCTAATGTAATAAATTATAACCATGGAATATTAGTGTTTGACCCATTTATATTATATTCTTATTCTGACCTGGACATTGAGTTCTTACTGGATTCTGTCCTCTTGCGGATTTATGCATGTATATATATATATATATATATATATATATATATATTGACCACTAATATTACCAATCTCTCTCTCTCTCTCTCTCTCTCTCTCTATATATATATATATATATATATATATATATGTATATATATATATATGTATATATATATATATATATATATATATATATATATATATATATATATATATATATATATATATATATATATATATATAACTTATGGGAGATCATGCAATAATGATTGTATCTGGTCACATATGTGTTGCCATGAGGAGCACCCACGACACACAATTATGAACATGACAACTAATTGAACTCATTTGATAAAATATATTGCAGAATATTTTTGTTTCTTGAATTTAGAAACACACAATGTGTATACAAATGTTTTTAGCAGGATTCATGTATACAAAGCAATGGAGCAGTTTGATAAAAAAATATTTAAACAACAACATACTTGACATTTGCAACAGCCACAAATACATTTATTTGCCACTATTCAGTCGGTTTTTGCTTGTTGTCCTGAGGCTTGACAACTCTTTTTGTTGACAATTTTTGGAATGTCTGGCTAAAATGTCTGCGCAGTTCCTACTTTGATAAAAGATGATGAATGTTGATCACTTAGCCTTGTTTTTGTTGATTTCATGAAGAAAAATAACTGTTCTCACACATTGCACATGTGTGAGAACAGTTATTTTCTTCATGAAATCAACAAAAACAAGGCTAAGTGATCAACATTCGAAGCAAACATAGCCATAAACTTTGTGGCAAACTTTCTAAACTTTTCAGGAAGGTATGAAAAGAAACCAGGTATTCCTACTTCAAGATTCTTTTCACTGAATGTAGAACCCATCTGCATTTCTTATAGTTCCATCTGCAGGCTTTCTTCTGTCTTGGGAACATCAAAGGTGTATGGTGCTGAAAATAATGCAAACTGATGTTCAAAAGAAGAGAAATCATTAAATCTTTTCTGAAATTTCTTTGACAACAATTCCAGGTGATTGTCATACTTAGCAAAGCTAAGTATAGTCTCAGTATTGGCAGAATTTTTCAGCTCTTTGCCGGTAGGAAATTGTGACCAAGCCAATTTTAAAATCTTTGAACACAAATTTTGCTGATGGATAATGCAGAGAAAATGTGCAAATGATGAATTTCTATGCAAGTCTTGTAGTTTTCTTGGCAGCAACATAATTATGTCTGCCAACTTTATTCGCAGTCCCGTCAATAGATAAGCGTACAAGTTTGCTCAAATCAAAACTATACTCATGCAGTATCTGCTCAACTCTCTCAATGACGTTTTGACTTGTAGTGTCATGCATGGGGATAAGTTCAATCAGTTCTTCATAATATTAAATTCACTGTCACAGGCCCTGATGAAGATTGCGAGCTGTACTATTCCAGTGATGCCAATGGTCTCATCAATAGCAATAGAAAAATGTTCAAACCTTACCTTTAACTATTGTTTCGAATCATCTAACATTTCATCTAACCGTTCAGCAACTGTATTCCTGGTTAATGAAATGTCTTTGAATAAGTGTGCTTTCTCTGGACATACAATTCCAACTGTTCTTACAAGGTATTGCTTGACGAAATCTCCTTCGCTGTAAGATTCCCCACATCATTTGGCCGAGTTTGTAACTTGCAGTAACAGAAGCAACATTCCATTTCTGAATTTTCATAAAAAAAGGTCTGTTGCTGTCTGTCAAGTTAATCTTCAATCCCTTGACTTTTGAAATGCGCATGGGGCCTTCATATTTATCGTAAAATAGATCGTTCTTTTCATAATGTCATTACAGGTTGCACCTAAAAGGTGCAACCTGTAATGACATTATGAAAAGAACGATGGAATTGTTTCAAATTAAAAAATAAATGTGTCTTTTCATTCAGTGTTGTGCAAAAATACCGTAATTCCCACTTTTCTTGAAATACCCGCCCTTTGTTCAATTTCTTTTTTCTCTTAAAAGGAGGAACACTATCCATTTTAGGGTTAAAGTAGTAGGGAAAAACTAAATTTTCAAAACTGATGACGCGGAATCTCAAAAATCAGTGGTACATTTAAACTACAGCTAACAATAAAAAGAGATAAATCAATTTTAGTAACGCCTGTAAAATGTTTTGGCTGACTTTTCACCTTTAAAACTTTTGAAATTTTGAAAGAAAGTTTTCTGTTTACAACTGTTAATAAGTTGCCATATTGCTTTTGTGACTGGTGGCATGGGGACTACAGAGAAGGATTTGTTCCTATGCTATTTTCTCGGCCACCGAGAATATGGAATATTTGCTACAATTACTAAATAGTAGCTCAGTACCGTACCGTGTGTCGATATATATATATATATATATATATATATATATATATATATATATATATATATATATATATATATATATATATATGAAGAAATATAGTCTTGAAGTGTGCTATATTTATGGGATGAAGAGCTCAATATCAGAGATACAGCGTGTGTAAATATAAAAGTGAACATAGAAGTCAACACTTAGAGGCGACAGTCTATTTCATGCTAGATGCAATCGTCAGGCCATTGACTAAGTGTTGACTTCTATGTTCACTTTTATATATATATATATATGTATATATATATATATATATATATATATATATATATATATACATATATATATATATATATATAATAAATTTATGCAATAAATGTTATTCTTCTTTTGTATTCTATTAAAATAAATCAAAATGTAAAAAAACATGTGATTTATTTTCTTATATACTGTAATTTCTAAATGATAAAAAACTGCTATTTTGGCCGTTAAATGAGTAAATTAGTATCCATTTTGTGGGCCGCGGGTGGGCTTGTAAAAGGTTGCATGTTTGACAAACTTCGTTTACATTTTGGTAAATATTACTTTGACTGCTACTTTAGTTTCACATATAAAACCTGAAGAATATTTTTTGAGGATGTCTATTGGTCTTTCATGTGATTAAATGGGATAAGTTGAATTAGAAACTGAATATAAGTAGAGAATAATTATTCATGGACATCGATTTAACTCTTTCAGTTATCAAACAACAAAACCTGGTGTGGCATCATTATACATATCTGAGTTTATGAGTGAAGGAGTTATCATTATTTATATTATTTACATGCAGACAAAGATGAAAAGAATAGTCTACATCCAAATAATGTAAATAAAATCATTATTTCTTTCCACGACACATCCAAATTGTTACTGCTTTTCCACTTCAGCCATTATTTTTTTTCACTTTCAGTAGATATCGAATTATGAGTGGACTCTTTAGTCCTTTGTCGTCTGTTGAAGAATCAAAAGATGCGCATGCGTGCAGAACTTAATTGGTAGTTTTTTGTTTTATTTTCAAAGCCGAAACGGCAAATCGGCCTCATCTCGATAAAAAAAAAAAGAAGAAGAAAAAAAACGATTTCTTTTTATCCGTTTTGGTCTTTCATAAGAAAATGCTTCAGGGTTTTTTGAAATGATTGAGTCCGACCTCAATGGACACATCTTTTTTCTAGTTCTATGTAAAAGAACTATTGAGTATTTGATCTGTAAAAAAAAGACACGCTGTGTCTCTTCGAGTCAAATAAGCTGTGTTGATCGAATGAAGAGAAGCCAGCAGAGCGTTTAAGATCCGTCTGTGTTTCCATACAAGTGCCACGCCATGGCAATTTCTTCAACATATCTGACCATACCTACTGAACTATGACGTACGAAGAGGAGCTTTCATTCTCACGAGAGATCTTACTACCGCTGGATCGATTAATATATTATAGCTACTTACGAAGAGTGGTTGGTGTTTTTTCCCTGAGCACACTAATTCCAGTTAATTTATTATTCATGGTGTGATTCAGATTTTGTCTACCATCTGAAGGATTTTTTTTTAATTTGTGAATATATTTTATCTATTATTTTTGGTCATCCATATTTCAGGTGTTCTTTGAGTCGTTCGTAATTGATTTTATTGCATCTGGATAAGAAAGGCTAAAAATATGTGCACCGTTTTCCTTTCAAGTAGGTGGACGGAGAAATATTATGATAAAACTGAATTTATATATATATATATATATATATATATATATATATATATATATATATATATATATATATATATATATGTATGTATGCATGAATATATATATATATATACATATATATATATAATATATATAAATTTAGTTTTATCATATTATATATATATATATTATGATAAAACTGAATATATATATATATATATATATATATATATATATATATATATATATATATATATATATATATATATATATATATATATATAGGATTGGTGTATACGGAATAAATTCCAATAACCAACACACACTATTCTTAAAAGAGTGCTCAATACAGAGTAGAGCAAATATAATTATTTATTCGAAAATTATAACACAAATATGTTATAAAATCACTACAAAAATAGCCATTTTGTTTCAAGTCTTATCAAGTGATGGTGTTGAATGTAGAATAAAAGGTTAAACACTTTATTATACATTCAACCCCATCACTTGATAAGACACCAAAAGTGTTGAAACAAAATGGCTATTTTTGAAGTGATTTTATAGCATATTTGTGTTATATTTTTCGAAAAAAATAATTTATATAACAAGGGGAGGAGATAAAATTTGCGTTAAGATTTTTACTTTTTTTTTTCATGAAGCAGTTCAACTCATTTTATGAAACCTGGTGCATTTTATTATCATAACCTTGCATAATAATTACCCACATTTTTTCAGGTAATTGTGTAAAGGATTCCTGTTTAGGAAAGCAAATGTCAAAGGGTGTGTGATATGATAATTGCACATGTTCATCAAGAGAAGATCTCAAGCATAGTTGGATTATCCCTACGGATAGTTTTTAATGTGTAGAAGAGAATGACTCTGAGGGAAACTATTCAGAGAATTCCTGGAAGTGTCGGAATCGACAAAAAGCGCAATAATGATTTCATCAACACATTCAAATCCAAAATCTCAAAAGACCCAACAAAATTCATGAGAAAATGAGCAACTGAACTTAAGGGAGATGCTAAGACTATCAGAACACCAGTAAATGATGACTTAAAATTAAAATCTTGCACAAGAACACAAGACATTTGATGGCACGATTCATTAAGGCCAGAAGTTTGGAAAGGTGCAAGTAAGTTCTTACTTATCTTAAAAGAAACAAGTCCACTGTGAAATTCAACTCAGACGGAAAAAAAATTACTCTTGACGCTGTTCTGAATAGCAGGAATGGCAGATTCATTACAGACTCAAAAGCTCATGTCAAAAGGTATTTTAGAACGAAGCATCCAACTCAAGTTATGGTCCTTGGGGTTGTGGCCTCCGAGGAGAAAAAATGCCAATCAAATTTTACAAACCAGGTGAAAAAAGTAATGTTGATGCCTATTACAAGACTCTGAAGTACAATGTATTACCATAGCTCAAAGCCGACTACACAGAGGGAAACTCTTAATGAACTCAGGATGGTGCTTCTGTCCATAGATCCAAAAAAGTACAGAATTTCTAGAAATGCAATTTTGGCCATCACACTTCTGGCCCTCTTCCAGGCCCAGATTTCAGAACTCTAGATTATGTTACTTGAAGTGTTTTTAGAACATGCTACTAACAGAAACTCTCTTATGGATACCATTGGGGAAGAGTAGGACAACATGTCCTCTTTGTTTTTTGAAGAAGAGTTGTAGAAGTGAAAAGGGGGCGTTTGGAGGCAGTAATTAAGAAACAAGGAGGAGATATTGAATAAAAGTTTTCTTTTGTTTTGTATTTGTATGTTGGAACTATTCGTATTTCTTTAAATAAACTAATTAATCAACTATAAGGTTTTATATTTCAATACCAAAATTATGCAAATTTTGGCCTCCCACCCTTTATTTTCACACAATATTACGCACCCATCTTCTATGTGTTGAGTCCCTCCATGTCGTAGTCGACATTTATTCTCCCGCCACTTCCAATCTTTTCTCGCTCTCAGTAATTTTTGTCTTTTTACTATCGCGCCTGAACCCTGTTTTGCCATCCATTTAAAAACGCTCGTTAAGTAGGGTTACTCGCTGCCCTCTGCCTCCGGTGTGTCCTATATGTCCTGAGAGTGTGTTTTGCCAAGCCTTCTTTCCTCATTATGTGTCCCAGAAATTTGCACTAATTCTAAGTGAAAGTATCCCTTTTCTTTACCTTTCTCTTAAACATTAGTTACATGCTCCTTCCATGCTATTGTAGTATCGCCCTTAAACCCATTTCAGTCTCTCTCTTATTCCCACACATAACTCTCTCTGTCTCTCTATCTGTCTGTCTGTTTGTCTCTTTACATATATATATATATATATATTACACAGAACTATGGTTCTATGGCGGGAAATGTATCGCTTGAAGACACTAAATTTGTCCAAGCCTGACCGACTGCTTTTTTTTGTTAAGCCCAGCACGCCATAACCATGTTGGTCCCTAAGAGTAAACGAATTTGAACTTGCGATCGACTGCTTCACTAAAATCATTATTATCTAAAAAAAGAAGAAATTCTTACAATATAAAATTATTTTGTCTTTAAATAACCTGCAAATGATCCGTTATAAACGAAACCCTCCATGTCGTGAAAGCAGAATCTACTTATGATCCATGACCAAGATACCAGCTTTCTGTTATTGAAATATGTGGGTAAACTTAAACGTTGAAATATGAAATGTTTTTCTGATAGTTTTATCTTTAACGTTTGTAATTGTTCTATGATTCGTTCATAGCTGCTTTTTAAAAGAATATTGACGCGTTAAACTCAATGAAAATTATATCTAACCTATTTTAATATTTTAATATTTTATTTTAACATTTACATTTTGTATAT
Source organism: Acanthosepion esculentum (assembly GCA_964036315.1). NCBI lineage: Eukaryota > Metazoa > Mollusca > Cephalopoda > Sepiida > Sepiidae > Acanthosepion > Acanthosepion esculentum. The sequence goes on from OZ038515.1 coordinate 72,424,416, forward strand.
TTCATTTTAACAATTAAATTGTTTCGCATAGACTGAAAAATATTTAAGTTCTAACCCAAATGTTTATTAATGAAAATAAAAAAAATTCAAAATTTAGAAAAAAACATAAATTTCAGTAGGTTTTACAAAATATCTACCGTTCGATCAATCTACTTAAAAGATCGTTCATTGAAATACAAACACATTCGTGGAGATTTACATGGCTAATAACTAGTATGCTTAATATACATATATATATATATATATATATATATATATATATATATATATATATATATATATATATATATATATATATATATATATATATATAATAAGTAAAAAGCATAGAATTCAATAAGGATACCGACCCAAATAAATGACATTATTCTGAATGTTTCAGGCAAAAAAAAAAGACCGGGAGTACAGCATCGGAAACGTCGGAATTAAAACAAACATTAGGATAATAGTCAGAATGAAGCAATTTGATAATAGTAACAACACCATCGTCACAGGAAAAAGGAAAGCTGAGATTACAGCATCTAAAACGCTGTACTTGCATTATTTACATTATTCATACTGTTATCCTCATCTTCATTGCCATATTCACAACGTTTCGGCCGTTGTACGCTCAGGCCTTTATGTCTATGTTTCTCTATATATCTGTCTATATCTCTGAGATGAGGTATTATGATTACTGGCATTATTTACATTATTCGGACTGTTATCCTCATCTTCTTTGCCATATTCACAACGTTTCGGCCGCTGTACGCTCCGGCCTTTGTGTTTATGTTTCTCTATATATCTGTTTATATCTCTGAGAGGAGGTATTATGATTACTTGCATTATTTACATTATTTGGAATGTTATCCTCATCTTCATTGGCATATTCACAACGTTTCGGCCGTTGTACGCTCAGGCCTTTATGTCTACTTTTCTCTATATATCTGTCTATATCTCTGAGATGAGGTATTATGATTAATTGCATTATTTACATTATTTGGAATGTTATCCTCATCTTCATTGCCATGTTCACAACTTTTCGGCCGTTGTACGCTCAGACCTTTATGTCTACTTTTCTCTATATATCTGTCTATATCTCTGAGATGAGGTATTATGATTAATTGCATTATTTACATTATTCGGACTGTTATCTTCTTCTTTTCCATATTCATAACGTTTCGGCCAAGTGTATAAAGGCATTGGTCAGCTCCAGTTACTACAGCCAATGAGTTATGAGTTCAATACCCAGCCGCAGTAGTGGTGAACGATAACATGGAGATTTTAGTTAAAGGGAAATAACTGAGATATCCGGAACATGCGTGGCACGTGGAAGTTGATCAATCTACTCCGATGGACGAAATAAACGGTTTGCTTCGAAATTCCAATGACTTGAAGAAGGCCGGAGCCTACAACGACCGAAACGTTGTGAATATGGCAATGAAGATGAGGATAACAGTCTGAATAATGTAAATAATGCAAGTAATCATAATATCTCATCTCAGAGATATAGACATATATATAGAGAGACATAGACATAAAGGCCGGAGCGTACAACGGCCGAAACGTTGGGAATATGGCAATGAAGATGAGGATAAGAGTCCGAATAATGTAAATAATGCAAGTAATCATAATACCTCATCTCAGAGATATAGACAGATATTGAAACGCTGTAATTTAAAAAGATCAGGATAACCGTCAGAATGAATCAATGTAGAATTTCAACAAGACCTTTACTCAGGCAAAAAGAAATACTGGAATTAAGCATTCGGAATTATATACATGTTATTTATATTCCGATGCGAAAAGGTTACTTGTGTTCGCATGTAATCGTTCCAACTGAGCTTCTGACTTGAATAGCGCTCAGGCAAAACGGTTAAAATATTTTCCACCTTAAAATTAATTTAAATAACCAATAAGGTGCTGAAAATTGCCTTGTTCAGATAAGAAACTTTGATATTTGATCATTTGACTAGATTTTTGAAAGTGGGTCAAGCCAAGAATTTTTCAGTAACCCATCGTGAGTGACAATTCTATTCATCCATCTCAGTCAAGCAACTGAATGTTTTTTAAGGTATTTGGTTGATCCATATTCGTGTACAGGTCTTTAACATTTGCTCTAAACAAGTTTTTTTGGTTAAGTATCTCCATGATCTACAATAAAACATATCATTTCAATGCAACGTATCAACTAATGCAACCGTTTCTTTCTCGTTCCTTCCAAACATTTTCCTCTCTCAGAGATGCCAATACAGGTTAATAAAATGACTCCATCATTTATATCAAGTAGACTAATAGCCAGGCTTATTGCAGCGGACAACATTCTACGGAAAAAAGTAGGATGACAAGTTATAAGATTTTTTATTTATTCAGTAATATATTACAAACCAAAGAGAAAATAAAGAAAACCACGGGACCAATCAGTGAATAAACATTTCTGTCAAATCAACAAGCACTTAATCAAGAGTTGACTCATGAAAATATTCATTTATTCAATCTTTTATTTCTAACAAGTCAGAAAATAAATAAATCCTTCGAACCAATCAAAAATGAATATTGCTATCCAATCAACAAGCAGTGTATCATAAGTGTGTCGCCGCTTATAAAGATATAAAGATCATATATTTCTAACCAATCATAAAATAAATTCATCGAACCAATCAGAAAGTAAATTTTACTGTCCAATCAACAAGCAGTTTATCGAAATGTAGGACCGCTGCTTAAAGGAGTTCTAATTTCCTTAGTTATATATTTTTAACCAATCGAAACTAAATGCACTGAACCAACCAAATTTTTGCTGTCCAGTCATCAAGCAGCTAATAAAAGAGGGATAACATCTGTAATAAATGGGACTAAGAATCCCTAATGTTGGATTCGTTTGTGAAGGCCGCCATTTTTGGTTTCTGTTATATCTCGTGCAAGATATAATAAACAAAGTAAACCGAATATAGGTTTTCAATAACAACTTTATAATCGGATGTAGTACAGAGACAGAGTCGAGAGTATGCTAACCTCAATAGGTGTTACAAACGAAGTCGCTCACGACCGCCTGCGGTGGTCGCACTTTATCGGCAAACTATCCGTCCATTATCGTGAATGGGGAAGTTGGGTTATACCATCACAACAGTTTCCATGACAGCGCATGCGTGAACGCTACTTTGAATGATCAACGGTCACTTTTTACCTGGTCATTGAGACATAAGGAAGCCGTGGATTTTAGAAGAAATGATTTTAGAAGACAGTGATTCTTTGGGGGATTCAATTACTACAATATCTTAAAGTTTTAATTTCATCCATCATATATTAGATTTTTCATTAGAAAATAAATTAATTTTTCGAACCAGTCAGAAAATATTACTGTTTTATCAACTCTCTCGCACTTCTCGCATGTGGGACTCTCTTCTGGTTTCTTGCTTCCCAGTCAATTTTGATCTACAAAAAATTAAATGCAATCGGCTTTTTCATTCCTTTTCTTTTCTTGATCTTTCTCATTACTACTGTTTTTTATATTCTCGAGCCCATTATAATTTAGTGGCTTTATTGCCTTGCTTGAGGTGAAATGTTAAAAAAAACAACAACAAAATCTGTCGGGATTACACTGCATATTTGTAAAACCCTCGAACCATTCGATCATTTTCGATGTTTCGAAATCTCTTATAAATATGTATTCAATTCAACCTTGTTAATCAGCCCTTTTCTCCATATTTTTCGGTATTCGAACACGTATTCAGCATTTGGTACCTGAACTGATCTCGTATGAACACAATTAGAGGCCATAATTATTGCTGTCTTGGTTTGGATAACAAGTAGATTTCTATGGGGTAGAGACGAAAATCCCACGCCCAATTCACATTTGTTCTTCTCCTAGAATTGTTGCCATCTAACGCTAACTAGCATAGTTTCCCTTGCTATTTAACCCATAGATGGAGGTGTGTGGACGAGGTGGATTTATTTATTTCACGGCAATTTTTATGTGAAAGTGAACACAACTAATTCAGGCGGTATTTGAAATTGGCTCGCTTATAGCACCATGTACCTATTTAGTCATATAATCTTTTTTATACACGGTTAGCTTATCTACTGCTACTGTCTTTTTGTGCCTCCTGAACACAATGCATACAAAAAGAAAGATTTACTGCACTAATCTGTTCATTCCATTTTGAATATATGATTTGCAACTTTTTCTTACCTGCAGAATCGAAAAATATTTTTTATTTAATTACTGAACTTTGGCAACAATGTTTTTACTAAATAAGATTTATTATTATCATTTTAATCTCAAATAGGTCACTGTCTTCTGCATTTGTCTCTTCATGTCTCTTCACTGATAATGATGGTCTATCCGTTGTCTTAGTGATGAGCTATATGTTCTGCTCATCTGGGTTTTTTAAAAATTGTTTTGATCGAAATGTACTTTACCAACGGTTCCAAGAAATGGGGCTCAACCCTTTCCAAAAAAAGAAACTATGATATGGAATTGGAAATGAACACATTGACGAGACAAACCCTCTGAACCAATTTTATCTCAGGAAATGGAATTATTAAATACCAAACACTTCAAATAGCTTAGTGTATCAATTTAGTATAGGAGAATAGGAAATTGAACACAGAATAGGCTGTTCGAGGAGTAGTTTTACACAATACCGCTAGTTGCTACAAAACTAAAACATTACTCTAAAAACTCGAGACATATTCTTAAATATCCACGTCACACGAATGCTTTCATATTGGTGTCATGAATGGCGACAAACCCGTTCAGAAATATCTAAATTCTCACCTTTATACAACAGCTTTCTCAGATTAATGGTTAAAAATGGCTTCATGCAAATGAAGCCAGTAGGTCTTGGTGATGGCCATCCTTTTTCGAGCATCTTCGACTGGCGCTACATTATCATAATGACCTATACTGAATAGCAGAAACAACATCACCTATGGACTTTCAACATCAGTGACAACTAAAATGTATAGCACATGTAACACGAAAAGAAAATGATCAGGAAGGAAGCTTAATAATGAAATCCCCATCAATACTGGAACGAGCAATAATAATGGACCCGAGAAATATATTTTCCTGAAAATTTGTTTTAAGAGAAAGATTTTATGAATTCCAACCGAAAGTAGCGCTGGCTGATCGGTTAATAAATACCGAATGTTTTCTTATAGGGAAACGGCTATTATTAACATTATCATAAGATACGAAGAGAGCGAACGATACATTTTGATCTCAACCCAATGACCAGGGTGTAAAGCAAAGAGTACCTCGAGAAACACTGGTTGTTTGATCAACGATTGCTTAATTTTTTCACATTAATATCCACCCTATGACAGGCTCGAGAGCTACTTAAGGTAGAGGGTTACATAGTAAGAGGTAACGGGAACTAATTAAGAGGATATGTGAGACAGATAACGGTTAACCCTAGACTTGAATATTGTAGTGATTTGGGAAGCAACCTTGTGAAAAAACGGATAATACTATCGACCACTCTTGCATAACACTATTATTATTAGAAGAACCAGTATATAACTTTATTCATGTGACACTGTGTAAAAAAGACTCGGTGTGTCCTTAACAAAACCTTTACCAGATGATGGCCTTGGAACCAGCCGTAGTTTTATATATATATATATATATATAAATTTATATATATATATATATATATATATATATATATATATATATTATATGCGCAGTACTTAGTGGAAAGTGCTCAATATAAGTGATAGAGCTAACATATTCATTTTATTTATTATTAGAGATAAGAACCAAGATGAATTGCTAAATCTTCGTAGTGAGATCTTTTCTAAATGTAGACACAAAAAACGATTCAAAACATAAACACGGTTTTATTACGTGTTGTCATTTGTGACAGTACCATCTTGGTTCTATAACTTCTGGTATGACATTTTAATGGAATGACTTTTATGATTATCTATATGAACCTTTGTGTATGTTTATGTGACGCGCTATGTATTAGAATTTTTTTTTTGTTAATTTTTGTCCATGTGGTATATATGTGTGAGTGGGTATGTAGGTAGACGTTTTCCCTAGTAACTGAGATGCAAAATCAGATAGTCTTAGAATACTTATATACCTAGGTATATAGGTAAACGTAAGAGATAGATATGCGTTACTCACTCTGCCGGTTTTGAATATTTTGAATATTCTTAACGTTGTCTTCCTCAATGTCCTTGAAGTATTAATTTAGTTTCCACCCGCATATTTTTATATGTTAAATGTATATATGGATTAGTAATGGTCCCTAAGGTTTTTTAGTTAATTTTTAAAATTTTTAACTTGTACTTTTTGATTTATATATAGATATGTATATGTGCGCTCATGTGTGTGTATGTATTTGTGTGTGTATATAAGAATATATATGTATATATATATATGTGTGTGTATGTATATGGATGTATATGTGGGTGTATATATATGTGTATATATGCGTATATGTATGTATGTAGGTAGATGTGTATGTAGATGTGTTTATGGGTGTGTGTGTGCATGTTTTGGTATGTATGTATAAACACACACATATATATACATATCTGTATATGGGTGTATATGTACGTATGTGTGTTTAGTTAGACGGATAGATAGAGGGATACATTGTTTATTTGTTTAGATGGGTGTGTGTAGGTGTTTGTATGGAGATGCGTAAGGTTTTATGTATATATTGTTTATGTACACGTATGCGTATGTATGTATGTACGTAAATGTGTAAATATGTAAGAGTGGATGTGTGTAGATTTATGTGTATATGTATGTATATGTGTGTGCGTATATATGTATATGTATGTGTATGTGTGTGTATGTATATGTGTATATATATGTATGTATATATGTATATGTGTGTATGTGTATATATGTATGTGTATATGTATGTTTCTGTGTGTATATGTATATGTATGGGTATGTGTGCACACGCCTATATGTATGTATGTACGTGAAAATATTAATAGTTGTTGTGTATGTGTGGATACGTATGTGTTTTTGAACATAGACATTTAGGTCCTTGCTAGTTTAGATAATCGTTATTATTATATGTTTATATTTGATTTTTGACCTGTAGTCGATATTACCTTTGTCAAATTTTCTTGATTACACAGCGGTCCGTTTAGAAAGGCCCTCCGGTTTTAGTTAAACCAACCCACCTCCTCCCACCTCCTTTTTCTTTTCCTCTCTATCTCTCATCTTCTGAGCTTTAAGATTTTATCGTCTATTGTGTGTGTATGTCACCAAGAAACGGATACACTCTTCCGGTGTATCTTTGGTGTAACAGACTTTGCATATTTTTCTCACTTAAACCGTCTTTGCCTCCCCCTTTTTCAAACTTCTCTTTGTTAAATTTTAATCCTCCCTTCATCTTTAGACCTTCCTATTTTCCTCTCGTCTGTTACCCCTCCCTTTGGCTTTCATTCACTCTAGCATTCGCCCCACACTCTCATACATACACTCTCACTAAATTTTATTTTTTATTCCCGGAGATGTTTTTTCTGTTTTCTTTTTGAATTTGTAGGTCTGTTGAATTGGATCGTATTTACGATTCCAATGGAATAAATTATGACCATGGAATATTAGTGTTTAAGTCTTTTTATTATATATATATATATATATATATATATATATATATATATATATATATATATATATATATATATATAGTTTCATCTCCCGCACTTTTCGCATGTGTAATTCTATTTCGGCTTCTTGCTTTCTTATCAACTTCGAGCTTCGAAACATTAAATGCATTTCAAATCGTTAATCTTCAGTATCCTTGAATACTGTTCTTTTATTGTCTTCTCTTTTTTCTGCGTCTTAGTGGCTTCAAAGCCTTGCTTTGGATGAATTATTAAAAGAATTAATAGTGTAGATATTTCTGTAAATCCTTTTGTTAGTTTTCTCAAAAAGGCATTTAATAATGTAAGACATAGTGTATGCAAAAAGAAAAATCGGATATACAAGGTAGGTTTCTTAATGTAAATCAACATGGTGTTTTGAGATTTCGAAAATGTCACGATTGATGACTTTAAAGAAAAGAGATAATCATTTATACACAAAAAAAACTATAATGTTAGGGCGGCCATATTGTTTTAATCGCAGCCATTTGATATTTTCTGAAAGACAGAAGCACGCCGCCATGGACGAAGAAACTTTATTGCGATAATATCATTTCATAGACTAACGCAATTCCAAGCAGAATATTTTGGAATAAGGACACAGTATAAACTCATCCATTATTCATTGGGAGTTCAATAGCAAACCGATGATGTTAGACAAGAAAAATTCGAACACATCAGAGAATGTGAACCTGACGTCAGGCAAGATATTATTTATTGACATTCAATTGAGAATCTGAGTTAGTGATGGGGACAAGAAAAAAAGAAAAAAAAAAAAGAAAATGGCAAGACCTCAGTTGAAAATGTCGTTGCGCGTAATTTCTGTACAATCACATTGTGGCATCTCGGTGGTCTCTAAAGTATTACAACACCCCACACATCACACACACACACAAGAACACACAGACACACACAAGAACACACACACACACACACACAAGAACACACACCCATAAGCGCGCATACACACGC
>OZ038515.1:72440486-72590486 GCA_964036315.1 Acanthosepion esculentum
AATCACAGCTAACATTAAGCAAATGGCTGTAAAAAGGAGAAAGCTTCTCACTTGCCACCGCATGCATCAAACTTAATGCTGATGGTGATCGTCTGTATGCATCCAGATTCGAAGGAGGCAGATAATTATGTCAACTCGAAGTGTCTTACAAAACCAAAACAATCTGTCTTCAAAGATACCTGGAAACTACAGAAGACTGGATGATAATATGTGTCAAGGAACATGAAAGAAATAAGAAACTTTATTCAGTAATAGTGGAAGCCAACAAATTCAAAGGCGAATTTCGAGTGGGTAAAGAAGTGCAAAGAAACCACAATATACATACTGCAGCGGCAAAGAAACTAAAAAAGGAAGCCGAAGCAAATGCAATTTACCAAATGCGCAAACGATGGCAAGATAAGCCTCTTCCTGGTCACTACTCTGCCCGTAACAAAACAAGCTGATGTAGAGAAACCCCGCTCCCATCTGTCGTTACGTAGTGCAGGGTTAAAAGTTGGAAGCAGAATTTTTATTCTTGTAGCACAGAACTAATGCTTGCTAACTAGAAAGTACCAAGCACACATACTGAAATATTGTGTTAACCCGAAATGTAAATTCTGTGATAGATATCTAGAAACAATTGACCATCTTGTATCGGGTTGCACAGTGTTAGAAGTCTATGAATATAAAAAGTCGGCATAATAAAGAGGGTTAATATATGTATTGGAAAATTTTTACGGGAAGGAAACTGCAAGAAATTTGGATTATGATTACCAGTTACAGAGATAGGACACGCATCAATTTTGTATGGGACTTTACAATACGCACAAACGGAACAATGAAAGGTTATCGCCTTCAAAAACTACAAAAAAAAAAACATAAAATAAAAAAATAAAAAAAATAAATGAATAAAACAATGTGCTTTCTTATTGACATCGCTGTCCCTGCAGATTGTAATGAATCTTTGAAGATCTTCAAAAAAACTCTCAATATACAATGATCTTGAAATGGAAATGCGGCACACGAAGACATCAATAATTCCAGTAATAGTTGGAGCACTGGGATTGATTGGGAAAAATTCCGATAAACTCATTGAAACACATAAAAATTGAACTGACAATTGCAGCTCACACATTACGAAGAGCTATATCTTCATAAAATGTGTGTTAGATTTTTTTGTAAATAATCAGTGAAAAATGTTATGTAGCGATTTCTGGCCTTACATCTCTGGTTGGGACCCGGAAGGAAATGTACATACAACAAAAATCAAAGGAAAGAATAATAATAATAATAATAATAATAATAATAATAATAATAATAATAATAATAATGACAGAGTGGGCCAATATCTGCACTGGAAAATGTGCAACTCCTACGGGAAGGAAAATGAAAGAAACTGGTACGAACACCACCCACATCCGGTTACGGAGATAGGACCTGTTACAATTCTATGGGACTACACAATACACACTGACAGAACAATCAAAGCCAACCGCCCAGACATTGTTATTAAAGACCACAAACAAAATAAGTGCCTCCTTATTGATATGGCAGTCCCTGCAGACTGCAATGTATCTTTGAAGATATTTGAAAAGCTGTCAAAATACAAGGACCTCGAAATAGAAATCTCAAAAATGTGGCACATGGGAACATCAACAATCCCTGTTGTAGTTGGAGTCTTAGGATTGGTTGGAAAAGATTCCAGTAGACTAATTGAAGGGATCCCTGGAAGTCCATGCCTCAAAAAGATACAAAAAATTGTTCTGACAAGAACAGCCCATACTTTAAGAAGGGCTTTATCTATGTAATTATTTTTTTTTGCAGTGGAAATTATCATGATGCCATTTCTAACCTTAGGTCCCTGGGCGGGACCCGGAAAGAAATGTTTAAACGCTAGATCTCAAAGAAAAAATAATAATAATAATAAATATGTGATAATATATATGTGATAAAGATAAGATGTATCAATGTAGTAATGAGTACAATTGGAAAACCATTTAGAAAATTGGAAAAGCGCTTCGGGAGACTGGGAAGTGAGACCAATATTGCAGATTTCTTCCAAAAACCGCCATGATTTATTTTGCGATAATTTTCTGAAAAGATCTTGAGTTGTAAGCAATCTTTTTGACAGCATTCGCCAAAAAAATAATTTGCATTGACTACATCAATGTGCATCACAAACATGATAATAATAATAGTAACAATAATAATAATTATTATTATTAGTTTTGTCCGTATTTCTTCGCAGCGTTCTATACTACACACTTACGTATATATATATATATATATATATATATATATGCAAGTTTCATTAAAAATGACAGACAAGGTACTATAGTTAAGTAATGAAACTTGCATAATCGAAGGGTTGCTGCCTAAATATACAACTATATATATATATATATATATATATATATATATATATATATATGTATATAAAGCAGGATGTGTGTGTGTGTGTGTGTGTGTGTGTGTGTGTGTGTAACGAATGCACGGGCGCAATTTTCAACGGATTAGCACCGAAATTTACATGCACATGCTCCAAGTTAGTCGCAAGTCCAAGACCGACTTTGCATTACCCAACTCCCATCGATAGTGGAAAAAAATCGATTTTTTCATACTTCTACGGTAGTTTTCATGTAGTTGCGGTCATTTTCTACTGGCCAGAATGAGAGCCTATAGCTAGCTGCCACGAATAGGCAGGAAGATTCTATTGGCCAGCGTGAGAGCCAACAGCTGACTGGCACGAATGTTAACTAGCATGCAAAAAAATCGATAGCTGCATTCGTCACAAGTGGGAAAAATTTAAATCTGCAAGGCACTTTACTCCAATTGGCTCATTCGCTTGCTTAAACTCAACGTTCATTCTGATTCAGCAGAACTGGGTTGGGTGTGAAAAAATATTTGAATTAATCAAAACAAAATGGCTGAATTTTAAGATCAGCGTTCCGTTTTGAAATGCGATCACGTTGGATTTATGAGGCAGGCATAATATCTATCTCGCGCACGGTGAATACTAGACCCGGCTTCTTTAATATTTCCCCTTTTTTGGCAAGAGTAATGCTGGACAAACGTACTTATAAACTTTAGATTCTAGTAAAATTCTTCTTTTTCATTAATAATAAACTCTATTTTAGGAATACGTTTTCACGACATCGCCGACGTGACGTTGACGTGATCGCATTTCAAAACGGAACGCTGATCTTAAAATTCAGTCATTTTGTTTTGATTATTCTTATGACTATAGTCTTTGCATGTTGACTTGAATATCGTCTAATTCTAATTATGTTTTAATAACTATGTCCTGAAGAAGGTCTACTAGACCGAAACGTCTGACGTCGACATTGAAACAACATTAAAAACAGTAAACTTGCACATTCGGATTTTTTGTTTTTCCGTATATATATATATATATGTATATATATATATATATATATATATATATATATATATATATATATATGCATGGATGTATTTAGCTATCTGTCTCAGTTTTTCATATTTATCCGTACATCCATTTGTCTCTTGGATTAATAAGTCTAAATTAATTAATCTTTTTATTGAATATTGAATTGAACTTTTCAGCGTGAAAAGTTTGATCACTGTGAGAGGCACTGTGCTCATTACATTGACGAAAAAGGAAAAATATTAGTTTGCGTAACATTAGGCTATTTATTTGCTGACCTGTTTACATGCCAATTTAACTCGCGTGCACACACACACACACATACACACACACACACACACAGAGGTATATGCATAGATGCCCACAAACGCTTACACTAACACACACAACCATATATAAATATATATTTGTGCGTGTGGAGGAACCTAGATAGATAGATAGATAGATAGATAGAGGGAGAGAGAGAGAGAGAGAGGGAGAGAGAGGGAGAAAGAAGAAGAAGAAGAAGAAGAAAAAAGAAGGAGAAGAAAGAAGAAGAAGGAGGAGATGAAAGAAGAAGAAGAATGATGATGAAGAAGAAGAAAAAGTAGAAAAAAAGAAGAAGGAAGAATAAGAAAAAAGAAGAAGAAGAAGAAGAAGAAGAAGAAGGAAGGAAGAAGAAGAAGAAGAAGAAAGAAAAAGAAGAAGAAGGAGAAGAAAGAAGAAGAAGAAGAAAGAAGATGAAGAAGAAGAAGAAGAAGAAGAAGGAAGAAGAAGAAGAAGAAGAAGAAGAAGAAGAAGAAGGAGAAGAAAGAAGAAGAAGAAAGAAGAAGAAGAAGAAAGAAGAAGAAGAAAGAAGAAGAAGAAGAAGAAGAAAGAAGAAGAAGAAGAAATAAAGAAGAAGAAGAAGAAGAAGAAGAAGAAGAAGAAGAAGAAGAAGAAAGAAAAGAAGAAGACAGAGAAAAGATGTGAACATTTCTGGAAGTGATCAATATTAGGCGTGTGGGAATTATTTTCATTATTTCCTAGTTTCATTAACGTAATTAAAAATCGATAATTCGTTTCCTATTGCCAACCCGCGCGCCAAATTTGAAATCATTTTTTGAAAAAGGAGCGCTCAATGCATATCTACTTTATGCACACATATGCACACAAACACAGGCATATACGTGCGAGCGCATACATATTCAGACACACATATATTTAAATTCCGTGTCCCTTCCAAACGTAGGCGATAATGGCTCTCCACATTTTCATTTTTTATTATCTCAGAATTATCATGACTTGTTAGGAAAGATAGTGGGGTAGATTCTATGTCTTGAATTTAGAGCTCTCCATTTACTAGACTGGTTTCTAGAGAGCCCAGTCTACTTTGCTTTTTAACCCGTGGATGGGGGAGAGAAGAGATGGTCTCATACATTTTCCATTAACATTTGCGTGAAAATGAATGCAACGGCCTTGGAAGTAATTTTAAATTCAGCTACCCGATCTTAATGGTTTGTTTTTCCTTTATTATCTATCGTTTTTATTGGAAATAAAAACATGACTTATTGATGGTGGAATTGGTCTCCCGCTGCCTTCTCCATGGTTTGGAATTAATAGTTTTTTCTTGTTTTAGGATAGTTACTAACCAAGGCTAGAAAGCTCAATCTACTTTTACTATTTAACCCATAGTTTGAGGGGAGATAAAATACATAGCTTTTCTAAGGTGAAAGTGAACGTAATAGTCGAGATCGGGTCGCTGGTTTCGCTTTCTGCGCTGATAACTATTTATTAGATTAATCTCACGCCCTCATATATATATAAACGTTTTCTTCACGCAGACACACGTACAAATGTATTTATATATATGGCCCGATCGTTCCTGCCACCGACTTTTAAGCCTTTGAAGATTATCTCTCTTGGTCATTAGCAGCAGTTGTAATATTTCACTTCGCCGAAGTAATGACCACGTATGATTGCCTGGGTTGGTAGGACTGGAAATGTTTTTCTTAACGTGGATTCTATCTGGGCCTCAAGACGAAATCGACCCATGTTGTATTATAATTTATTATTAAATGAGGTCTCTTAGCTCTAGACAAAATATCTTCCATGGGGATTCTATCTATCTATCTATCTATCTATATATATATATATATATATATATATATATATATATATATATAAAACAGATGATGTATGTCTGTCTGTCTGTGTGATACCTTTTCATTCGAGATGCATTTAACCGATTTTGAACAAACTTGGCATATACATTGTACAATGAAAGAGATAAGAAAAATCGATAAATTCAACTTTTTTCATCCGATTTCGTTTGAACTCGGAATATAGGTTACTTACATCATGTTGATCTCAACGATACCTCATTTTTATTTTTACACCGCTGTGTTTAGCGAAAAACCGTGAAAAATTGATTTAAACACCAATCCTAAACTAAATCTCCCTCAATTTTCAAGCAATCTAATACAAACTTCATTCAATTGTAGCCAACAATAAGTTGTTTAACAGTCATTTAAGTTGATAATTTAGTCTACCAATATAGTGAAAACCCGCGTAAATAGCTTTCGAGATTTTTATTGGTTTCTTTCTTATTTTTCGCTGATCTTTCAAACAATTTTCATCGAACTTAACAATTGCTTTATAAATGCATCCTCTTTTACATCCCTCGTAGCACACTGACAAATTGAATTTCAAAAACGCCAAAATAATTGTGGTCTGAAGTGGGTCTTCATGTTGCCTGTTTTACGCTTTCATGTCCTTGGCTAACTTCGATTGAATAAATACAGACGACTTTTGTTATATCAGTAACTGCATTAATTCAAAATGTTTTTAATGTACTTAAAAGTAATTGAAGAAGATAAACTCTGTTACATATAAACACGATGCTGTTTTTGCTTCATTCTAATTGAACGCTTTTTCTGATCAACCAGCTGGGTGTGGCTGCTAGTCACGTATAAAAATGATCTTCGGATTTGTTAAATAACAACAAAAGAACAAATGTATTTAACTTTTAATTTCCAAGAGCAACTAAATTAACGGTATCTATAATTGAGGTTGTAAATTTACTAAAAGAACAAGTTTAGTAAGACTCATATAATTCTGAGGCAACCAATATTGTAGTAGTTCTATGGATTAACTTTTTATCTTGGAATAGAGACATGAGAGAATTGCGTGTCTGTAAAATTTAATATTTCTCGTTACATGTCTTAATACGATATACAGTAATAGAATATGTTTGTACATCATAGCTCCTTCCTACGAACTGTATTCAACGAGCACACACGTGAGTAAGTTTATATAAGTATCACATGGGTATCAACAAGATAACATATTAAGTGAAATTACTCATCATTTTCACTGGATCTGCGTGCGTTTTAAAAATTTCCTGGCCTTTTTTGTGAGAAAGTAAGAATGTTTGAGTGAATAGTATTTAAGTAAATATGGTTCTAGTATTTGGATAACCACTTGGAACAAGGTCGAATATATCCACATGTCTTACTAATCAGGTCAAGTCTTTAAGGCAAAAATAAGATTACATCAGTTGGGGTATATATACACATGTCTTACTGATCAGGTCAAGTCTTTAAGGCAAAAATAAGAGTACATCAGTTGGGCTTGAGGATTTACTTCATTGTGAAAGGTATAATATATTTATTTTTATCTAACGCATCAAGTCTCATCGAGGATCTCAGTGTATTTTGGTCAAATTCATTTATTATAATTAACTAATATTATCAGCTTTATTCAACAATATATTTTGGCCAAATTCATTTATTATAATTAACTAATATTATCAGCTTTATTCAACAATATATTTTGGCCAAATTCATTTATTATAATTAACTAATATTATCAGCTTTATTCAACAATATAATTTGGCCAAATTCATTTATTATAATTGACTAATATTATCAGCTTTATTCAACAATATATTTTGGCCAAATTCATTTATTATAATTAACTAATATTATCAGCTTTATTCAACAATATATTTTGGCCAAATTCATTTATTATAATTAACTAATATTATCAGCTTTATTCAACAATATATTCCACCTACTAGCATTATCTTTTTGGCCTCTATCTATGGCAAGGCAATACTTTTTCACTCACCTCCCCACCATGTAAAGTGACGAAGCGACGGGAAGGGTTACTTAGAGGGAAAGATACCGGGAAAATCATTGTTAAATTGAGAGGACAATAAATGAACAGGGTTCAATGATACAGATGATGATGATGATGATTCATATTGCAATTAATTTATTGAAAATCAAAGTTGGCTGGAAAGCAAGAAGTCGGAAGAGAGTTCCAGAAGCGGAAAATTGCGAGAGAATAAATTAATATCATTAAATCACATGCTTACACTTTGACAATTTCAAATGTAAAATGATGAGACCTAGTCGCCAACCCAGTAAAGCTATTCGTGAAATCGTGGTTCCAAAGAAGAAAATTCATCAGAACAATTACTATGAAAGTAGTTATAGAAAATGGTCAGGTAAGCTACGTTATGGTGGTGAGAAAATGACTGAAGTTGAGAGGCCATGTCAGGGCCGATCACATTGCTGATTATTGTTTGGGTTTTGAAAACAATGCCCTGATACACAGCAAAAACATCAAACCAGATTTGTCAGCAATATTCGATGTATGAACGAATTGTAGACTTATAATCGTGCAAATTGGGGAAGCCTGCGTGGATCAGTAGGTTGATTGTCACTTTGACATTGTTAAATACATAAAAACAAACATTTAAGTATTTATTTTAGAATTATGTAAATGTCATAGTGACATCTTTTTCTTAACGTTAGCAAAATCTTAAAAGTGTCATATAAGACAAAAGATGATCCTGAAGGTACGAAAACATGTTTTCACATAAGATTGCGAAGGCAAACATCAGCGATATTTCAAGCGTTAGCTTTGTGCCTTCTTGCCTGACGCAAAGACGTCATTTTTGATAAAATTAAAAATTGGCATTCTTATGAAAATCCAACAGTAGAAAAATCATGCCTAGTTCCAGTCTTCAATCTTCAACTTGGGAAAATGTTCTTATCTGATGAGATTCAAAGAAAATTCTTTATTTTCGATTACTGGAACATAGACAAACTTTTAATGTCCCAATTCTGTAGTGAGAAGTTGTCTCATTTGAATGGAAGATTGGAAATGTAAAGATTTTTTCTAGGAATTTGACATGTAATATTACTGTCGGACAAAAGTTCCAATCAGACAGATCTTTAACAAGAATACAAAAATCTTCAAATCAAGGGTAAATCTTTAGCTATCTTCATAATCTTTACATTATCCTCATAATATTCACGTCCTACCAACTACATTTTTGAGGAGGCACGGTGGAGTAATGGATATCGGCTTGGATTAAGGAAGCCGAGTTCGAATTCCAGTCGAATCCATTACATTCACTTACGTGCTAATACCATGAGAAAGGTGTGAATCCTCTTCCTCTCCCTCCAGCTATGGGTAAATAGTAGGGCAGAGCTGCATTGGTTTGGACTCTGCTAGCAAGACCGAGACGGGGAACTAGACGTCTGGGCAGCCCTAGTTCTCCATATATACTGCCCAGGTTCGTAGTGCACCACGCTACTCCATCGTCTCTCGAGACGGACGGATGCCGACGACCCACTACATTTTCATTCATATTTTAACAGTATCTTTCTAAATTGGTTGGCTCTTGAGCCTTATATTAGCTGGTATGATCATGTGTTTACGCCCGCTATTGTAATTAAGTGAAGGTTGCCGATTAGATTTTAGTCTTTATAAGTTAACATTTTATTCATTCGTCACTTACTCTCTGCCAGTCTGGGATACGAGTCCAGTCATCCCGGGTCCGATACGTGGACCTTACATTCTCTGCCTACGATGTGTGAGACACTGCTCTCGACTGTCTGGAACGGTTGTTCTTATAACCACGTATATTAAAAAACAATTTTCCAACGCCTGCAAGCCGGATGCAGGTGTGAGTGCTTATTCACACGGTTGTGGGGATTGACCCCAGGTCGTCCCCGTCTCCATGCTTCACGCGACTTCCTTGATGTCTGGTGTTAATTGCTAGCAATTTCAACTCTCAACCTATCACCCTTAAACTTTTTTACCCCACCCACGATAAAGCATTTGTTAGCTGACCACCGATCCGCGCGTCCTGAGTATGACGATAAACTACATCCGCGTCCTGGATAAGACTATAAACTACATCCGCGTCCTGGGTAAGACGATAAACTACATTTGGCAGCAAGACCTCTGATCAGGAGGTTTTGAGGAATGTGGCACCACCTCTTAATTACTGATGTTCCCAGTTACACCCTGAGCCAGGATGGTAGTAGGGTCCCAGTTATGGGAAAATAGTTAACCACCAAACTGAGGTTAAAACGGGTAAAAATAGGTTTTAATACCAGCAATACATTTTTGTAAAAAAATATTACAAGCAATAAATTTTTGAAGAAACAATTATTACCAACAATACATTATTATAAGCAATATTTTTGGAAATGATATTACCAGATATACATTTTTATTACCAACAATAAAAATCTTGTCGGCATTAAATAACCCATTAAGGTTGATATGCCGTAAACAAAACCAAACCAAACCAAACAACCGATTCGTGTAATGTCTTTTTGTTTTATTTCCAAAATAAAAATAATTGAAGAGGGAAGACAGTTTTATGTTCAGAATTCTTGAAAGATAATTCTAGAATTTGAAACTTCTTTTTCAGACAAACGTCTTAAGAAAGGACTGAGTATCATGTACCAGGAACAACAAAATGATTTAAATTAATAGTCCCTTGTTCCTGAAATATCTGATCAAAATTTGCTTGAAATCAAAACAAATTTGTTTCATAAACTTTTTATTTATCGATTTAGCAGTTCATGATAAGAAAGGCGATCGTTGCTCCAGCAGAAATAATACTTTTACCCTAAGGAGGCAGGAATTAAAATAACCAAAATGATTTTCTCTGTCCTGCAATTTGAGACGCTCTCTTTTCACGGTGTCGTTGATTCGTTCCTTTTATTTTGGTTTGTTGTTTGTCTGCAATACGATCGCCTGTTTTTCTTGGGAAACTCTTCGGGGCAGCCATTTTTCATCGTTCGACGCCGGCATTACGGCCGAGTATCAAGTTCTCAATCTTTCTGTGCAAAATCTTACCATGAAGAGAATTAAATTAAAAATTCTAAATTGTCTGACTCTTCACCGACTCCACCGCACACGTATATATATATATATATATATATATATATATATATATATATATATATATATATATATATATATATATATATATATATATATATATATATATATACTTGTTTCTGATTAAAGTTTCACAGAATTACCTATATATATATAGGTAATTCTGTGAAACTTTAATCAGAAACAAGTATATATACATATATATATATATATATATATATATATATATATATATATATATCAAAGTTATTGTATTCGAACATACATATTTCCGCTACAGAGATGCATTAATGTTTCGATGCAACATACCATCTCATCAAGCGGTGGTAAAATGACGGATTTACCCCCGCCTGACGAGATGCTATGTTGCATCAAAGCATTAATGCATTTTTGTAGCGGAATTATGTATGTTCGAATGGAATAACATATAATAAAGAATTATATCTCTACTTTTGTATTGAGCCCTTTATTAAATTAATGCTATGAACGTTTGAATTTATATTTGATTCGTTCTTACTAGATTTGTATATGTATCTATCTATCTATCTATCTATCTATCTATCTATCTATCTATATACATATATATATATATTAAGAAAGAACAGATGGTGTTGCAATCCAGTTTTTAGCATTTACTTTTTAAAAAAGAGCTGAATACAACGTAGAGCAAAATATTATTAAATATTTTTATTATAATAGATTACAATATATATGTACGAAAATTATCTACACTTTCAAAATAATATATCTTTGGGTTTGTCACACTGTCTTCTGCTCAGGCGTGCATATAGTTGATACTATACCATTTGTTTACATGTGTAAAGACAATACGTTAGATTTAGCTGCCTCATTTTATCGAATGAAGGTAGCTCAGTGGTAGAGGTAGAGACTCTGACTGACGACCAAATCGATTGGGTTTCGGTCCTGGCTTGAGGCATTCGGTTGTCTAATTCAACATTATCTCATATGGGGTATAGATCTATTTCAACCGACGAAAACTTCGCCAGTCTTATTCAATCCCGGCATATGAACTGAGTTCCTGTTGAAATTACAAATTTAACTGTGACAGCTGTCGAAAAATTAATACAGAAATTATCCGTTTCAGTCTGGCGAAAGGGAGGAGTCAATTGTCCGAGGAGGGTGGAGTTTTAATATTTTATATTACTAGAATCCATTATATACCAACAGATTTATTACCTTTACTATAATATATATATATATATATATATATATATATATATATATATATATATATATATATATATATATATATATATATATATATATATATATATATATATATATATATATATATATATATATATATCTGTGTGTGTGTGTATATATATATATATATATATATATATATATATATACATATTAATATTAAAATTATTAATTATTAAAATCTAATCAATTTATAAGGTAAAATTTCCTCGATGGGGAGCTACCTCTCGGTGATTTGAAGACAATGAGGTATCCTGCGGTGAACTAAAGGCGTTGAAGTAACCTGTAAAAGGATCAACCACCGTCTACGAGCAAAACTGCGCAGAATTCACAACTATGTATCGCCCGCACGTTGAACATAATCAATCAAACACCCCTCGCTAAGGGGAAACGCTGTTACATAAACTGGAATGAGCAATTAAAATACAAGTATATGAGAATTCAAAAAACTTGACAACAAACTAAGGTTATAATAATTATTTAATACATTAATGTTAATTTATATTTAATTTTTGTAGTGATTTTATAACATATTTATGTTATAATTTTCGAATAAATAATTGTATTTGCTCTACTCTGTATTGAGCACTCGTTTAAGAATAGTATTTGTTAGGTATTGGAATTTATTCCGTATAGACCAATTCTATACTTGGAGATTATATATATATATATATATATATATATATATATATATATATATATATATATATATATAATTCTCAAAATGTTTGTGTGTATTTATGTGTATGTGATCGCATGTTTATGCAATTCCACAATTTTCATCCGATTTTGATGAAATTTTTTTCTTTGATAGATAATTCTTCAGTGCCAGTTTTGAGTCCAAATTGTTGGCAACAATGGCTCTCCACTACTTCCCGTCCATTATAACTCTCAGCAAAGTTTTACTCTTTACTATCTATTCTTGGATATATATTTTTCATAAAAACTTTAAAAAATAGTTTAAATTATTTATTATCATATAGTTTCCTTTTCAGCCACCCTTCAAATTGTTAGCCCCCCCCATTTAGGGAATGAGTTCAGTTGCACCCAAGTGTTGTCGCTAATACTGATTTTTAGGGTGTACCGACTTTAAACTTAAACTGCTCCAAGTGAGCGGCAAAAATTCTCAGTGATGAAAGACCCGGTCAAAGACGGTTTATACTGCTAGTATATATATATATATATATATATATATATATATATATATATATATATATATATATATATAGTTAGTTTATAAAAAAATAGGTAATCCGTAGGGGTCGACCCAAGGAGGATAAAATCCAGAGAGTTCAATGTAAATCAGAGCTAATAATTTAAATAAAAACAGACCACTTTAAGGTTCCATGTAATAAATTATTTCACCACAGCCCTTTTAAATGTCTGCAGATCATCAGACTTTACTTCCAAAGGTTGAACGAAAAATGAAAACAAATTTACACACTTTTGACTGGCAGGATTAAGCATATGTAAATTAACGAAGTGAGGAAGTGAGGGGCGAGAGACATGAGTGAGTCAGATGTAATTTAATATTTCTATTCTTTCATACTTAATATTACTTGAGGAGGTCCAGACATTGACACATTTAATCGGTTAACTTAACGGAAGTTATATATTGATATAGAAGGGGGAGAAGAGAAAAATAACCCAAAAAGAAAAAGAGAGAAGGAAGTCATGAGAGAAGGTGTCACGGACTTTCTTTGGAATGAACGAAATAGACGCTGTCGTTTTGCTTTACTTCGAAAATGTTATTTTGGGGGTTTATAAATATTATAATGTTTGATATAAATTTGAATGTTTAAACAGTCTACAAGGAATTTAATTTGATGTTTGTTAGCGATTTAAGTTTTTTAAAAACTTTATTACGAAATTTTTTTTGGGATTTAATATGAAACAGTCGATTAGAAAAAATATTCATAGAATGTACATTAAAAGAATAACATTTTATTTTAAAATATAACTTTACTTATAGTTGTAATTGATTATTAAGGTGACATCTCTATCAGTTTGAATTTTATTCATGAATTTAATTCGTGACTGTTTTTAGATGGGTAATTTCTTTTAATTAAAGTTGAGTTTTTTAGTTAATATGTCGTCCTGGGTTTGACGTTAACCTGCATCCGAGTCCTGGTTAAGACGATAAACTACATCCAACAGCAAGGCCTCTGATCAGGAGTTTTGAGGAGCATGGAACCACCTCTTAATTGCTGATGTTCCCAGGTCCAACCTGACCCGGGGTGATAGCACCTGTTAGGGTCCCAGCTATGGGAAAATAGCGAAATCCCATGGTGTGTTCGCTTCCTGGGTATGACGATAAACTACATCCGCGTCTTGGGTATGACGATAAACTACATCCGCGTCCTGGGTATGACGATAAACTACGTCCAACCAAAAGGCCGTCGATCCGATCAATCGGCTGGTCATGTCATGCCCCATCACATCCAACCCATACCAAAACAACTACAACTTACAATTAACTTTCCCTCCCAAACCCTACACTAAATATACTAACACCTTACCCCTAAAATGTGATGGGAAACAATGATGTTGCCAGCTATACGTTTTTGAAACAATGATGTTGCCAGCTATCAGTTTTTTGAAACGATGATATTGCCAGCTATACGTTTTTGAAACAGTTGCCAGCTATACCTTTTTGAAACAGTTGCCAGCTATACGTTTTTGTAACAGTTGCCAGCTATACGTTTTTGAAACAATGATGTTGCCAGCTATACGTTTTTGAAACAATGATGTTGCCAGCTATACGTTTTTGGAACGGTGATGTTGCCAGCTATACGTTTTTGAAACAATGATGTTGCCAGGGATACGTTTTTGAAACAATGATGTTGCCAGGGATACATTTTTTGAAACAATGATGTTGCCAACTAGACGTTTTTGAAACCATGATGTTGCCAGGGATACATTTTTTTATGAAACAATGATGTTGCCAGCTATACGTTTTTGAAACAATGATGTTGCCAGCTCTGCGTTTTTGAAACAATGATGTTGCCAACTATACGTTTTTGATATATCTAGTAAATACTGGATCTGGCATTAAATAACCCCTAGTGGTTGATATGCCATAAAACCCCAAACAAAAAAAAAAGTTAATATGGAGTGATTTTTTAAGGTAATATTAGTGATCTTGCTCTGTCATATATTGTATACACACCCATGCAAGTTTCACATATACATACGTTCCTTTACATGTGCAGTCACTCATGCAGGTACACATGTACCGATATACACGGGTAATTTCATGTATTAATACCTACATATATCTTTTTAAATGTTTACGCATAATTACACATATATGTATATATGTGTAATTAGAATTTCCCTAAAAATTTTTTACAGTTAATATTAGGTGATGACTTTAGTATTCAAATATCAAAAAATCTTTCCAATTTAAATATTTTATCATCAATAATGATTATTAAAGGGTAATAGATTTAAATTTAAATTAAATTATCAATTTAAAAATTTACGTCCATATTATAAAGAATTTTAAACTCACAATTCCAATTGGAGAATATTAAAGGAGAAAATGGGGTAAAACATTAATAACAGAACCGTAAGTCCTTTTTTTTTAATAATATTCTATATATCCATGTATATACACATACACACACATACACATATCTGCACACATGCACACACATATATATATACACATATATATCCATACACATACACACCACCCCTACACACTTACACACATATATATATATGTATATACTCATACATAGACATATACGCATGTAGATATACACACACATACATACATATATACAGACATATACACACATATATATACACATATATACGCCCACCTATATACATATATATATATACACACACACACATATATATATATATATATATAAAGATATATATATATTATTAGATATATATATATATAATATAATATTATATATAATATATGGGATATATAATATATTTACAATATATATAAGATATATATATATATATAACAGATTTTAATTAAGCTACTCATTTACAGTCTCTTTTGTGCATGCAGTATTGAATCTCATATCAACACACACACACACACACACACACACACACACACATATATATATATATATATATATATATATATAAAATCCTTTATTTCGCGATCAGCACTATCACTTGATAAGACACTAGTAGTGTTGAAACAAAATTTCAATTTTTGTAGTGATGTTATAAAATGCATATGTTATAATCTTGAATATATATATATATATATATATATGTAAATATATATATATATTTATATATATTTATGTATATATATATGTGTATGTATATATATATATATATTTATATATATATATATATATATATATATATATATATATATATATATAGACAAAAATGGCAATTATATCTCAGCCTACCATATACAAATAAAAGTATGCGCACGCATGTTTGTATACTTTTTCTTTTCTCTATTTCATTAAATTTTTCTGTTGGTTGATTTGCCGTGTCTCCAATTCTATAAAAGCAAAGTTTAATGCAAACAGAATAACTGTAGCGGTACGAAAATGAAGTCAATTTTTTTTTGTTCATAATCTATTTATTAATTTATTTAATTTTTCAACACAATCAGGGACGCAGTTTCAGCCACCCCAAATCCCCACATCCCCACCCCCGCAGACTCAAAATTCTTTCCACTTTTAAATTCCGTCCATAAAGAAAGTTTCTTGTTTATTTTTGTTTCAATTGATGAATATCAACTTTGGCGTCGTATAAAAAATGTCGACGTTTCAATATCACTACTTATTTTTGGAACAACCAGAAGTCTGACGGCTCTAAGCAGGGTCGTTATACAGGCATTTTTCCTTACTGTTTGTCACGCAGCACAAGGCGCAAGAGCCACTCAGACTAGAGGGCCACTAAATAAAGTTGTTGTAAAAGGGTGCAAGGAGGGTGCAAGAAGTGCATATTGTGAGGATATGTAGGATAGACAATGATTGACCCTAGGCTTGAAGAAGTTAAGATTGTACTGATCGAGAAAGCATATCCTCGATAGACTGGCTCACAGTACAGTTGCTCTGAAGAAGATTGATTTAGTTTTTACAGCTTATCAATCCTTTGCGGGTCATTTAAATCTGAAACATATTTCGGAGTGCAGGAGGTCATTTACGCTGACCGGTGTTCCCAAGCAGTCTTCCACCTAAGTAATAACTGGTCTCTACTTTGCTTAACTTCTGTGGTCAAACGAGAACTGGTGCTTCAGCATCATTTGATCGTAAGTCTCAGGAAGAAGCTATCTGAGTGGAACTTCCTCCTTATGAATGGAAGATTAAGGGAATGAGGCTAAGCTGACAGTGTACGTGGGCTATAAAGGTCTGTACTGGAGGGAGCCAAAAAGAAGTTCGCCTTAACATGTGCCATGAAAATAGCAGTATAATAGCAATAGGCGAGCAATTCTTTTTATCTGTGGGGAAAGTGGATGTAGGCTGGAAAAGAATTCATCACACACAACACCTTGAAAACGCTTTTATGATTGATATGTTTGTTTAAGGGCATAGCAACTCCTCCATGGGTCATTTAAGGCCGAAATTTAATTTTCTTGGGATTTTGATGTAATAAAAATATATGTTATTCTGCTTTCACAGTTGAATACATGGTAGATGATACTCAGCTTTTGTGCATATACATGTTTGTGTGGACATAATTATTAGAGGCAATATGTGTGTTTTATGTTGTAGTTTTGTTGAAGTTATATTTTGGTATACAGTTTGAATTCTTTAAGAAATTGCCGGATATTATATGGATTAATGTCACGAAAGAGTTCTTTCATGTTGGTTGTTTGGTTGATTTTGTTTAGCGGTATATCAACACCTCTTTGGGTTATTTAATGCCGAAATGTAAATATTTTGAACATAATTTTATGACTTCAACGACAAATAAAATGTATTTGTGGTCATTTTGCTACAAAAATTTAACGTTGGACATTTTAATATAAATATGTATATTGGTCATTTTTTATATAAAAATGTCTTGCTGGTATCTTTACTATAAAAATATATTTTTATACCTTCATAGGGTTTTGTTTGGGGGTGTTCAATATTTGAGACCCTAACAGGTGCTACCACCCAGGGTCAGGGTCTACCTCGGAACAACAGCAATTAAGTTATGCTTCCACGTTCCTCAAAGCCTCCAATCTTCTGATCAGAGACTTTGCAACCGGATGTAGTTTACCCAGGACTGCAAACGCTTTTAAAATCTGTCAGTGTTGGATAGTGAGTATTATTGAACTCCTGTCCAGATGTGGCAGCACTAATCCATTTTTTTTGTTTTGATCTAGCAGTTGTAAAGATAAAAATGTGCTGCAAGTAAAATCCGGGCGACTTTTTAGCATTTGTTGATTTCCACTGCGATCTTGCGTTGTCGTGATGAAAAAAATAATAGAAAAAAAACCCCAAAACTTTCAGGCTTTTTTCCTGATACATTGAATGCTCACAAGTTTTCATGTCTTTTATATGTTTGTGAATTTTTGTTAGCATGCAACCATCTAGAACAGGGGTTCTCAACTAGGGGGTGGAATTTCGTGGTCTCGGTGAGTGTGAGGGGAAGTCTTTTACTTTTTTTTCTATTTTATTTACAGAATTTGGAACATACTTCCTGGTCTCTAATTAAATTGGAAGGATATATAGCGTCACCCTTTTTTAAAATATTTTACTGGGGTATATACGCTGCTAACTGATGATTGTCAATTGATAATATCTGAGATTTCAATCTTTTTCTTTTGTAAAATACTGATGAGGACCCGAAGTAGGGGCCACGGAAGGAAAACACGGAACACGGGTTAGAGGTAAGAAAGATATATTAAACAGAAAAGTTACAAAGAATAGTGTAAGCAGAGCTTACTATCCAGTGGTGTCCGATATTGGTATCGTACGCGGCTGCGCATTACTGATGCTACTCCTCCAATGATACTACCATTCACATAATAATATAGTACTGGGAGAGTCCATGATGTAGGGAAGTATCGGTCTCACAACAAATGCACAATCCTTAAAAACACACACACATATGTATTAAATTGTAAGAGTTTTTAGGTGCCAAAATTACTGGCGATTTGTTCGTAGTTTACTGGTGGAAAGGTATTTTAGGCCCAGGCAAGTATTTGTCATAAAGTACTCGACGTCAA
Organism: Acanthosepion esculentum; assembly: GCA_964036315.1. Classification (NCBI taxonomy): domain Eukaryota; kingdom Metazoa; phylum Mollusca; class Cephalopoda; order Sepiida; family Sepiidae; genus Acanthosepion; species Acanthosepion esculentum. The sequence continues at coordinate 72,459,434 of OZ038515.1, forward strand.
AAGCTAAGAATAGAGCGTTAATGGAATTAATGTGGAGAAACTTGTCACTGAACTGAGTGGTTTTATTTCAGTCGTGCCGACTTCGAAGTTTCGTGAGCGCATTGTAGTAATGCCTTCACTCTTCAGGGCCATTGGTGCGTGTGAGAGGAATGCTTTCCATATGAACTTTGGGTAAACCATAAATTCGAGAACGCTGAGATCCAGTGAGTCTAATACAATTATACACCATTTTGGTGAGAGGTCCGCTATTATAAACAGAAAACAGATGCTTTTGCACTTTAATCTCAATTCTCCTGGTATTGTCACGCAAATTAACAGGACCAATTTTACGAAATTTTGTCAGATCATTCAACATGATCTCCATTTTATTAATATAGTCCTGCCTCCCTTTGTCAAGTTTCGTAATATAGATGTCATTTCTGGATTTTAAAGACTTAATCGTCTGGAAGTGGACCTGTCGTCAAGCAAGAAAATCATGATCAACGGGAAGGGTGGAACATTCGCAAGACAAATCTGGCAATCTAGTCTTGCACAAAGAAAGTTTCTCAGACCTATATTCTTCTGTGTGTTTTTTAGATTATTTCCGCTTTTCTAATTTATTTAGACACCCTGACCTTTGTTCAGCTGACAAAGTTATTGTGTCCTTTGAAATAGTTTGTTTACGAATGTTCCTCTTCAGGATACCTTACAGATATATACGGATGCCCTTTTTAGAGGTCATCTGGTCACTCCCAGTATTTCTGAGAGTTTATTCATGGAATTCATGTATTTAGCTACTGAGAGGCGGATGTCAGTTTTAATGATGTTATATATGCCGGGTTTCGATAGACAATATCTTGGTTTCCGTTTTGGATAATATTTTTGTCGGTTTTTGTGAAAACCTCTTTGAAAAATACCACAAGACAGACGTTTATTATCGCTAAGTGGATAATCCTTTTTGTGTCATCAGTTCAACTGATGTGGCTAGGGCTTTTCAGCTTCAACTTAATTTCCTCCATTTGTCTCTTCAGTTTACTAAGGAGGAGGATTGTGATTCGTCTTTGACCTTTTTGGATGGGCTTCTTGTTGAGCAGAGGTATGATTCTTTCATCACTAATGTTTACCATGAACCCACATTTACTGGTCTATATATACACCATTTGGAATTCTTTTCTTCGCAATCCAGAAAGTTAAATTAAATTCCTACTTTGGCCCATCATGCGTTGATGATATGCTCTCTTTGTAAGTTTGAGCGAAGGATTACGAGTTTTAAGTCTCCCATCTATGTTTGGTCCTGGTTTCTGTTCGCTGTATCCGAAATTGCCGTGGTTGGGGAGGGACTGTTATACATGTTCCCAGTAGTCTGAATGTAGAATCCAACGTAGTAAGTAAATTGTTCAATGAAACAACACCAATATCTAGTAGCAGCTGTTCAGTAATTCTTAACGTCTTCCATATCAGAGGTTGGCAGTGAATATTCGGAGAGAAAACAAAATGGCCGCCTTTATGGCCGCCTTTATGACAGCCTTTATACACGTCTTCTGATTGGTTCACCTTCTATTGGTGAAAATGAGTCACCTCATTTTGGTTGGCTCACTAGTATATAACAGGTACCAAAAAACTGTAACAGGGACAACCAGAATATGGCTAATAGACTGTCTGCCTGTGTTCAGTTGTGTTTTTCTGAGATATTTTCTTCGTTTGTTAAGGACGGTCTGCCATATCTACGAAATGGTTTGGTCGTTTATAAATTTAAATGTCAGCGTGACGCTGAATACATAGGGCGGACTAATCATGTGCCTGGCAATATCAGACAGAGTAAGTGTAATTCACATCTTATGCAGACGGCACAGGATTCCGAGATTTGTTAACACTTCTTGGATAATCCAGACTCTGCGTATAAATACTAGTAACTAGCGGTTTTACATTTTGGGCAAAACACGGTCGGCTAAGCATCTGCACATCTTAGAAGCAGTATATATTAAATTACATCGGCCGCTTTTGTGCCGACAGAAAAAGAAATATATATATATATATATATATATATATATATATATATATATATATATATATATATATATATATATATATATATATATTCGGTAGAGTTCTCTATTGAAAAGGATAAATTTAATAAAACTGTGGCTACTAAGAATGCATTACTCTTCAAGTACGAATTGAGTTCTCTTAGCCACTGGTACATTTCGTATAGAAAACAACGCTAAAATTTCCCTCTCTCTCTGCCGTGCGCCGACGGCTTAGGGATAGGATCTCTGACTAATGTCAAATCGGTCGCGTTTCGATCCCGGCTTGAAGCAATCGGACGTCTAGCCACACTGAAGACCTGTGATACAGCGAAACAGTCTGTCTGTGGATGACTATATATACATATATATATATATATATATATATATATATGCGTGTGTGTGTGTGTGTGTGTGTGGCGCTCTCTCTCTCTCTCTCTCTATATATATATATATATCTATATATATATATATATATATGGATATATAATATAAAAGGCTCAAAAACTAATATTCCATGGTTGAATTTGTAGTACTGATGAATTGGATCGTGATTACGATTCCAATGTAATAAATTATAACCATGGCATATTAGAGTCTGGGCCATTTATTTTATATTCTTACTCTGTCCTGGACATAAGATCTACCTGGATTCTATCCTCTTGGAAATTTATGTATATATATATATATATATATATATATATATATATATATTTACTTCTGATATTATTTATATATATATATATATATATATATATATATATATATATATATATATATATATATATATATGTATATAAATGAATGTGTGCGTGTGTGCACAAAGAGATATTATACGAGGTGTAACTATTATAGAATGAGATTTTTGTAAATATCGAGAAGATGTCGCAAATAATGAGCGTTGTCGAAGCCCGCCGAGAATGGTGAATAAGAAATCGAACAAATCGTTTCAACTGATCGACTATCCACCATCAGAATGATGGCAGGCCCAATTTCTATCGATAAAAAGACAGACGGTCAAATTTAATCTGAACATGACAAAATTCCATCACCTTCGACATATTACCAACTTTCGGAAAATCTCCTCTGACCCTCGAATTCGTTTGTTTTTTTAAATTCTAAAGTTACCTCAATGCTATGCTGAAGAGCCACTCAAAGTAGAGGATTATTATTAATGAGCTTTTCATGAATGAATTGTGTAATTTGAAGTGTTAGGAAGGAAATATTATAAGGATAAGAAGGAAAAAAAACGATCGATCATGGAAGTGGTTAATATTGTAGTATTAAGGTAAGCTTTCACGCGGGAGTTTGTTTCACAATGTAGAATTACTTGGGAAAATGTTGTGTTAGTGGAACTTTATTCTTACGTTTGTAATATGGAAGAAATGAGGGTGATATGTTTCCGTGGAAGTGGCGTGGCGTATCTTGTAAATGTTTGAACTGGTGGGAGTAAGGAATGGAGATCATTTGAATAGGTGCCATGGAAATAGCGATCGCTTACTGCCTGGATTGCGACGTCGTTACTATAACAAAGAAGCAGCCGAGTGGAAGATAAGTCCACAGGAATGCGTAAACGGTTTTGAAAAGCTTGTAAGTGAGGATTTTACATCTCCAGCTCACATATGGCAGCAATACTCTATTTTGGGTCTCATCTGACACTTTACAAAAGACAAAACGAGACAGAAGAACTCTACCAAGGCTGGAGAGTAAGAACTGAGTAGCTCGAGCAGTTGTTAAGCTGGAGCATCATCCCCTAATGTAACAAACATGCCACAATGAATGTTCTTGATGGCTAAATCATTTTTCAGATATTTGAGAACGCCACAAAGTCGATTTTCAAGAGAATTCGCAACTTGTGATAACTGAAGAGGTTTTTGTACAGTATATGTCAGTTTACCTGGAAATAATTAATGCAATTGTTAATAAGAAGAGTTAAGACTAAAACATGCAAATTTCACAGCTCTAGCATCACTCCTTCATAGTCAGCCTCTGAACTTTTTATCCCACCCACGTAATTGGAAATAAACAATGCATAACTTGTTAATAAGAAGAGTTAAGACTAAATCATGCAAGTTTCACAGCTCTAGCATCACTCCTACATAGTCAGCCTCTGAAATTTTTATCCCACCCCCGTACTTGGAAATAAACAATGCATAACTTGTTAATAAGAAGAGTTAAGACTAAAACATGCAAATTTCACAGTTCTAGCATCACTCCTTCATAGTCAGCCTCTGAACATTTTGTCCCACCCCCGTACTTGGAAATAAACAATGCATAACTTGTTAATAAGAAGAGTTAAGACTAAAACATGCAAATTTCACAGCTCTAGCATCACTCCTTCATAGTCAGCCTCTGAACTTTTTGTCCCACCCCCGTACTTGGAAATAAACAATGCATAACTTGTTAATAAGAAGAGTTAAGATTAAACATGCAAATTTCACAGCTCTAGCATCACTCCTTCATAGTGAGCCTCTGAACTTTTTATCTCACCCCCGTACTTGGAAATAAACAATGCATAACTTGTTAATAAGAAGAGTTGAGACTAAATCATGCAAGTTTCACAGCTCTAGCATCACTCCTCCATAGTCAGCCTCTGAACTTTTTATCCCACCCCCGTACTTGGAAATAAACAATGCATAACTTGTTAATAAGAAGAGTTAAGACTAAAACATGCAAATTTCACAGCTCTAGCATCACTCCTTCATAGTCAGCCTCTGAACTTTTTATCCCACCCACGTAATTGGAAATAAACAATGCATAACTTGTTAATAAGAAGAGTTAAGACTACATCATGCAAGTTTCACAGCTCTAGCATCACTCCTACATAGTCAGCCTCTGAAATTTTTATCCCACCCCCGTACTTGGAAATAAACAATGCATAACATGTTAATAAGAAGAGTTAAGACTAAAACATGCAAATTTCACAGTTCTAGCATCACTCCTTCATAGTCAGCCTCTGAAAATTTTGTCCCACCCCCGTACTTGGAAATAAACAATGCATAACTTGTTAATAAGAAGAGTTAAGACTAAAACATGCAAATTTCACAGCTCTAGCATCACTCCTTCATAGTCAGCCTCTGAACTTTTTGTCCCACCCCCGTACTTGGAAATAAACAATGCATAACTTGTTAATAAGAAGAGTTAAGATTAAACATGCAAATTTCACAGCTCTAGCATCACTCCTTCATAGTGAGCCTCTGAACTTTTTATCTCACCCCCGTACTTGGAAATAAACAATGCATAACTTGTTAATAAGAAGAGTTGAGACTAAATCATGCAAGTTTCACAGCTCTAGCATCACTCCTCCATAGTCAGCCTCTGAACTTTTTATCCCACCCCCGTACTTGGAAATAAACAATGCATAACTTGTTAATAAGAAGAGTTAAGACTAAAACATGCAAATTTCACAGCTCTAGAATCGCTCCTTCATAGTCAGCCTCTGAACATTTTGTCCCACCCCCGTACTTGGAAATAAACAATGCATAACTTGTTAATAAGAAGAATTAAGACTAAAACATGCAAATTTCACAGCTCTAGCATCACTCCTTCATAGTCAGCCTCTGAACCTTTTGTCCCACTCACGTACTTGGAAATAAACAATGCATAACTTGTTAATAAGAAGAGTTAAGACTAAAACATGCAAGATTCACAGCTCTAGCATCACTCCTTCATAGTCAGTCTCTGAACTTTTTGTCCCACCCCCGTACTTGGAAATAAACAATGCATAACATGTTAATAAGAAGAGTTAACACTAAAACATGAAAATATCACAGCTCTAGCATCACTCCTTCATAGTCAGCCTCTGAACTTTTTGTCCCACCCCCGTACTTGGAAATAAACAATGCATAACTTGTTAATAAGAAGAGTTAAGACTAAAACATGCAAATTTCACAGCTCTAGCATCACTCTTTCATAGTCAGCCTCTGAACTTTTTGTCCCACCCCCGTACTTGGAAATAAACAATGCATAACTTGTTAATAAGGAGAGTTAAGACTAAAACATGCAAATTTCACAGCTCTAGCATCACTCCTTCATAGTCAGCCTCTGAACTTTTTGTCCCACCCCCGTACTTGGAAATAAACAATGCATAACTTGTTAATAAGAAGAGTTGAGACTAAATCATGCAAATTTCACAGCTCTAGCATCACTCCTTCATAGTCAGCCTCTGAACGTTTTGTCCCACCCCCGTACTTGGAAATAAACAATGCATAACTTGTTAATAAGAAGAGTTATGACTAAAACATGCAAATTTCACAGCTCTCGCATCACTCCTTCATAGTCAGCCTCTGAACTTTTTGTCCCACCCCCGTACTTGGAAATGAACAATGCATAACTTGTTAATAAGAAGAGTTGAGACTAAAACATGCAAATTTCACAGCTCTCGCATCACTCCTTCATAGTCAGCCTCTGAACTTTTTGTCCCACCCCCGTACTTGGAAATAAACAATGCATAACTTGTTAATAAGAAGAGTTAAGACTAAAACATGCAAATTTCACAGCTCTAGCATCACTCCTTCATAGTCAGTCTCTGAACTTTTTGTCCCACCCCCGTACTTGGAAATAAACAATGCATAACTTGTTAATAAGAAGAGTTAAGATTAAACATGCAAATTTCACAGCTCTAGCATCACTCCTTCATAGTGAGCCTCTGAACTTTTTATCTCACCCCCGTACTTGGAAATAAACAATGCATAACTTGTTAATAAGAAGAGTTGAGACTAAATCATGCAAGTTTCACAGCTTTAGCATCACTCCTCCATAGTCAGCCTCTGAACTTTTTATCCCACCCCCGTACTTGGAAATAAACAATGCATAACTTGTTAATAAGAAGAGTTAAGACTAAAACATGCAAATTTCACAGCTCTAGAATCGCTCCTTCATAGTCAGCCTCTGAACATTTTGTCCCACCCCCGTACTTGGAAATAAACAATGCATAACTTGTTAATAAGAAGAATTAAGATTAAACATGCAAATTTCACAGCTCTAGCATCACTCCTTCATAGTCAGCCTCTGAACCTTTTGTCCCACTCACGTACTTGGAAATAAACAATGCATAACTTGTTAATAAGAAGAGTTAAGACTAAAACATGCAAGATTCACAGCTCTAGAATCACTCCTTCATAGTCAGCCTCTGAACTTTTTGTCCCACCCCCGTACTTGGAAATAAACAATGCATAACATGTTAATAAGAAGAGTTAACACTAAAACATGAAAATATCACAGCTCTAGCATCACTCCTTCATAGTCAGCCTCTGAACTTTTTGTCCCACCCCCGTACTTGGAAATAAACAATGCATAACTTGTTAATAAGAAGAGTTAAGACTAAAACATGCAAATTTCACAGCTCTAGCATCACTCTTTCATAGTCAGCCTCTGAACATTTTGTCCCACCCCCGTACTTGGAAATAAACAATGCATAACTTGTTAATAAGGAGAGTTAAGACTAAAACATGCAAATTTCACAGCTCTAGCATCACTCCTTCATAGTCAGCCTCTGAACTTTTTGTCCCACCCCCGTACTTGGAAATAAACAATGCATAACTTGTTAATAAGAAGAGTTGAGACTAAATCATGCAAATTTCACAGCTCTAGCATCACTCCTTCATAGTCAGCCTCTGAACGTTTTGTCCCACCCCCGTACTTGGAAATAAACAATGCATAACTTGTTAATAAGAAGAGTTAAGACTAAAACATGCAAATTTCACAGCTCTCGCATCACTCCTTCATAGTCAGCCTCTGAACTTTTTGTCCCACCCCCGTACTTGGAAATAAACAATGCATAACTTGTTAATAAGAAGAGTTGAGACTAAAACATGCAAATTTCACAGCTCTCGCATCACTCCTTCATAGTCAGCCTCTGAACTTTTTGTCCCACCCCCGTACTTGGAAATAAACAATGCATAACTTGTTAATAAGAAGAGTTAAGACTAAAACATGCAAATTTCACAGCTCTAGCATCACTCCTTCATAGTCAGTCTCTGAACTTTTTGTCCCACCCCCGTACTTGGAAATAAACAATGCATAACTTGTTAATAAGAAGAGTTGAGACTAAAACATGCAAATTTCACAGCTCTCGCATCACTCCTTCAAAGTTAGCCGTTTTTAATAAGAACAGTTGAGACTAAAGCATGAAAGTTTCACAACTCTAGCTTTGCATTTTCATAGTCAGCCTCTGATCATTTCAGCCCAGCATCCTACCTGCAAATAAACAATGTAGTTTTTAATAAGAATTAAGACTAAAGCATGCAAGTTTCACAGCTCTCGCATAACTCCGTCAAAGTTAGCCTCTGAACTTTTTGTCCCACCCCCGTACTTGGAAATAAACAATGCATAACTTGTTAATAAGAAGAGTTGAGACTAAATCATGCAAGTTTCACAGCTCTAGCATCACTCCTTCATAGTCAGCCTCTGAATTTTGGTCCCACCCCCGTACTTGGAAATAAACAATGCATAACTTGTTAATAAGAAGAGTTAAGACTAAAACATGCAAATTTCACAGCTCTCGCATCACTCCTTCATAGTCAGCCTCTGAACTTTTTGTCCCACCCCCGTACTTGGAAATAAACAATGCATAACTTGTTAATAAGAAGAGTTAAGACTAAAACATGCAAATTTCACAGCTCTAGCATCACTCCTTCATAGTCAGCCACTGAACTTTTTGTCCCACCCCCGTACTTGGAAATAAACAATGCATAACTTGTTAATAAGAAGAGTTAAGACTAAAACATGCAAATTTCACAGCTCTAGCATCACTCCTTCATAGTCAGCCTCTGAATTTTTTATCTCACCCCCGTACTTGGAAATAAACAATGCATAACTTGTTAATAAGAAGAGTTAAGACTAAATCATGCAAATTTCACAGCTCTAGCATCACTCCTTCATAGTCAGCCTCTGAACTTTTTATCTCACCCCTGTACTTGGAAATAAACAATGCATAACTTGTTAATAAGAAGAGTTGAGACTAAATCATGCAAGTTTCACAGCTCTAGCATCACTCCTTCATAGTCAGCCTCTGAACTTTTTATCTCACCCCCGTACTTGGAAATAAACAATGCATAACTTGTTAATAAGAAGAGTTGAAACTAAATCATGCAAATTTCACAGCTCTAGCATCACTTCTTCATAGTCAGCCTCTGAACTTTTTGTCCCACCCCCGTACTTGGAAATAAACAATGCATAACTTGTTAATAAGAAGAGTTAAGACTAAAACATGCAAATTTCACAGCTCTCGCATCACTCCTTCATAGTCACCCTCTGAACTTTTTGTCCCACCCCCGTACTTGGAAATAAACAATGCATAACTTGTTAATAAGAAGAGTTGAGACTAAAACATGCAAATTTCACAGCTCACGCATCACTTCTTCATAGTCAGCCTCTGAACCTTTAGTCCCACCGCCGTACTTGGAAATAAACAATGCATAACTTGTTAATAAGAAGAGTTAAGACTAAAACATGCAAATTTCACAGCTCTAGCATCACTCCTTCATAGTCAGCATCTGAACATTTTGTCCCACCCCCGTACTTGGAAATAAACAATGCATAACTTGTTAATAAGAAGAGTTGAGACTAAAACATGCAAATTTCACAGCTCTCGCATCACTCCTTCATAGTCAGCCTCTGAACTTTTTGTCCCACCCCCGTACTTGGAAATAAACAATGCATAACTTGTTAATAAGAAGAGTTGAGACTAAAACATGCAAATTTCACAGCTCTCGCATCACTCCTTCATAGTCAGCCTCTGAACTTTTTGTCCCACCCCCGTACTTGGAAATAAACAATGCATAACTTGTTAATAAGAAGAGTTGAGACTAAAACATGCAAATTTCACTGCTCTCGCATCACTCCTTCATAGTCAGCCTCTGAACTTTTTGTCCCACCCCCGTACTTGGAAATAAACAATGCATAACTTGTTAATAAGAAGAGTTGAGACTAAAACATGCAAATTTCACAGCTCTCGCATCACTCCTTCATAGTCAGCCTCTGAACTTTTTGTCCCACCCCCGTACTTGGAAATAAACAATGCATAACTTGTTAATAAGAAGAGTTGAGACTAAAACATGCAAATTTCACTGCTCTCGCATCACTCCTTCATAGTCAGCCTCTGAACTTTTTGTCCCACCCCCGTACTTGGAAATAAACAATGCATAACTTGTTAATAAGAAGAGTTGAGACTAAAACATGCAAATTTCACAGCTCTCGCATCACTCCTTCATAGTCAGCCTCTGAACTTTTTGTCCCACCCCCGTACTTGGAAATAAACAATGCATAACTTGTTAATAAGAAGAGTTGAGACTAAAACATGCAAATTTCACTGCTCTCGCATCACTCCTTCATAGTCAGCCTCTGAACTTTTTGTCCCACCCCCGTACTTGGAAATAAACAATGCATAACTTGTTAATAAGAAGAGTTAAGACTAAATCATGCAAGTTTCACAGCTCTAGCATCACTCCTTCATAGTCAGCCTCTGAACTTTTTGTCCCACCCCCGTACTTGGAAATAAACAATGCATAACTTGTTAATAAGAAGAGTTGAGACTAAAACATGCAAATTTCACAGCTCTCGCATCACTCCTTCATAGTCAGCCTCTGAACTTTTTGTCCCACCCCCGTACTTGGAAATAAACAATGCATTACTTGTTAATAAGAAGAGTTGAGACTAAAACATGCAAATTTCACAGCTCTCGCATCACTCCTTCATAGTCAGCCTCTGAACTTTTTGTCCCACACCCGTACTTGGAAATAAACAATGCATAACTTGTTAATAAGAAGAGTTGAGACTAAAACATGCAAATTTCACAGCTCTCGCATCACTCCTTCATAGTCAGCCACTGAACTTTTTGTCCCACCCCCGTACTTGGAAATAAACAATGCATAACTTGTTAATAAGAAGAGTTGAGACTAAAACATGCAAATTTCACAGCTCTCGCATTACTTCTTCATAGTCAGCCTCTGAACTTTTAGTCCCACCGCCGTACTTGGAAATAAACAATGCATAACTTGTTAATAAGAAGAGTTAAGACTAAAACATGCAAATTTCACAGCTCTAGCATCACTCCTTCATAGTCAGCATCTGAACATTTTGTCCCACCCCCGTACTTGGAAATAAACAATGCATAACTTGTTAATAAGAAGAGTTGAGACTAAAACATGCAAATTTCACTGCTCTCGCATCACTCCTTCATAGTCAGCCTCTGAACTTTTTGTCCCACCCCCGTACTTGGAAATAAACAATGCATAACTTGTTAATAAGAAGAGTTAAGACTAAATCATGCAAGTTTCACAGCTCTAGCATCACTCCTTCATAGTCAGCCTCTGAACTTTTTGTCCCACCCCCGTACTTGGAAATAAACAATGCATAACTTGTTAATAAGAAGAGTTGAGACTAAAACATGCAAATTTCACAGCTCTCGCATCACTCCTTCATAGTCAGCCTCTGAATTTTTTGTCCCACCCCCGTACTTGGAAATAAACAATGCATTACTTGTTAATAAGAAGAGTTGAGACTAAAACATGCAAATTTCACAGCTCTCGCATCACTCCTTCATAGTCAGCCTCTGAACTTTTTGTCCCACACCCGTACTTGGAAATAAACAATGCATAACTTGTTAATAAGAAGAGTTGAGACTAAAACATGCAAATTTCACAGCTCTCGCATCACTCCTTCATAGTCAGCCTCTGAACTTTTTGTCCCACCCCCGTACTTGGAAATAAACAATGCATAACTTGTTAATAAGAAGAGTTGAGACTAAAACATGCAAATTTCACAGCTCTCGCATCACTTCTTCATAGTCAGCCTCTGAACTTTTAGTCCCACCGCCGTACTTGGAAATAAACAATGCATAACTTGTTAATAAGAAGAGTTAAGACTAAAACATGCAAATTTCACAGCTCTAGCATCACTCCTTCATAGTCAGCATCTGAACATTTTGTCCCACCCCCGTACTTGGAAATAAACAATGCATAACTTGTTAATAAGAAGAGTTGAGACTAAAACATGCAAATTTCACAGCTCTCGCATCACTCCTTCATAGTCAGCCTCTGAACTTTTTGTCCCACCCCCGTACTTGGAAATAAACAATGCATAACTTGTTAATAAGAAGAGTTGAGACTAAAACATGCAAATTTCACAGCTCTCGCATCACTCCTTCATAGTCAGCCTCTGAACTTTTTGTCCCACCCCCGTACTTGGAAATAAACAATGCATAACTTGTTAATAAGAAGAGTTGAGACTAAAACATGCAAATTTCACTGCTCTCGCATCACTCCTTCATAGTCAGCCTCTGAACTTTTTGTCCCACCCCCGTACTTGGAAATAAACAATGCATAACTTGTTAATAAGAAGAGTTGAGACTAAAACATGCAAATTTCACAGCTCTCGCATCACTCCTTCATAGTCAGCCTCTGAACTTTTTGTCCCACCCCCGTACTTGGAAATAAACAATGCATAACTTGTTAATAAGAAGAGTTGAGACTAAAACATGCAAATTTCACTGCTCTCGCATCACTCCTTCATAGTCAGCCTCTGAACTTTTTGTCCCACCCCCGTACTTGGAAATAAACAATGCATAACTTGTTAATAAGAAGAGTTAAGACTAAATCATGCAAGTTTCACAGCTCTAGCATCACTCCTTCATAGTCAGCCTCTGAACTTTTTGTCCCACCCACGTACTTGGAAATAAACAATGCATAACTTGTTAATAAGAAGAGTTGAGACTAAAACATGCAAATTTCACTGCTCTCGCATCACTCCTTCATAGTCAGCCTCTGAACTTTTTGTCCCACCCCCGTACTTGGAAATAAACAATGCATAACTTGTTAATAAGAAGAGTTGAGACTAAAACATGCAAATTTCACAGCTCTCGCATCACTCCTTCATAGTCAGCCTCTGAACTTTTTGTCCCACCCCCGTACTTGGAAATAAACAATGCATAACTTGTTAATAAGAAGAGTTGAGACTAAAACATGCAAATTTCACTGCTCTCGCATCACTCCTTCATAGTCAGCCTCTGAACTTTTTGTCCCACCCCCGTACTTGGAAATAAACAATGCATAACTTGTTAATAAGAAGAGTTAAGACTAAATCATGCAAGTTTCACAGCTCTAGCATCACTCCTTCATAGTCAGCCTCAGAACTTTTTGTCCCACCCCCGTACTTGGAAATAAACAATGCATAACTTGTTAATAAGAAGAGTTGAGACTAAAACATGCAAATTTCACAGCTCTCGCATCACTCCTTCATAGTCAGCCTCTGAACTTTTTGTCCCACCCCCGTACTTGGAAATAAACAATGCATAACTTGTTAATAAGAAGAGTTGAGACTAAAACATGCAAATTTCACAGCTCTCGCATCACTCCTTCATAGTCAGCCTCTGAACATTTTGTCCCACCCCCGTACTTGGAAATAAACAATGCATAACTTGTTAATAAGAAGAGTTGAGACTAAAACATGCAAATTTCACAGCTCTCGCATCACTCCTTCATAGTCAGCCTCTGAACTTTTTGTCCCACCCCCGTACTTGGAAATAAACAATGCATAACTTGTTAATAAGAAGAGTTGAGACTAAAACATGCAAATTTCACAGCTCTCGCATCACTCCTTCATAGTCAGCCTCTGAACTTTTTTTCCCACCCCCGTACTTGGAAATAAACAATGCATAACTTGTTAATAAGAAGAGTTGAGACTAAAACATGCAAATTTCACAGCTCTCGCATCACTCCTTCATAGTCAGCCTCTGAACTTTTTGTCCCACCCCCGTACTTGGAAATAAACAATGCATAACTTGTTAATAAGAAGTGTTGAGACTAAAACATGCAAATTTCACAGCTCTCGCATCACTCCTTCATAGTCAGCCTCTGAACTTTTTGTCCCACCCCCGTACTTGGAAATAAACAATGCATAACTTGTTAATAAGAAGAGTTGAGACTAAAACATGCAAATTTCACTGCTCTCGCATCACTCCTTCATAGTCAGCCTCTGAACTTTTTGTCCCACCCCCGTACTTGGAAATAAACAATGCATAACTTGTTAATAAGAAGAGTTAAGACTAAATCATGCAAGTTTCACAGCTCTAGCATCACTCCTTCATAGTCAGCCTCTGAACTTTTTGTCCCACCCCCGTACTTGGAAATAAACAATGCATAACATGTTAATAAGAAGAGTTGAGACTAAAACATGCAAATTTCACAGCTCTCGCATCACTCCTTCATAGTCAGCCTCTGAACTTTTTGTCCCACCCCCGTACTTGGAAATAAACAATGCATAACTTGTTAATAAGAAGAGTTGAGACTAAAACATGCAAATTTCACAGCTCTCGCATCACTCCTTCATAGTCAGCCTCTGAACTTTTTGTCCCACCCCCGTACTTGGAAATAAACAATGCATAACTTGTTAATAAGAAGAGTTGAGACTAAAACATGCAAATTTCACAGCTCTCGCATCACTCCTTCATAGTCAGCCTCTGAACTTTTTGTCCCACCCCCGTACTTGGAAATAAACAATGCATAACTTGTTAATAAGAAGAGTTGAGACTAAAACATGCAAATTTCACAGCTCTCGCATCACTCCTTCATAGTGAGCCTCTGAACTTTTTGTCCCACCCCCGTACTTGGAAATAAACAATGCATAACTTGTTAATAAGAAGAGTTAAGACTAAAACATGCAAATTTCACAGCTCTCGCATCACTCCTTCATAGTCAGCCTCTGAACTTTTTGTCCCACCCCCGTACTTGGAAATAAACAATGCATAACTTGTTAATAAGAAGAGTTGAGACTAAAACATGCAAATTTCACAGCTCTCGCATCACTCCTTCATAGTCAGCCTCTGAACTTTTTGTCCCACCCCCGTACTTGGAAATAAACAATGCATAACTTGTTAATAAGAAGAGTTGAGACTAAAACATGCAAATTTCACAGATCTCGCATCACTCCTTCATAGTCAGCCTCTGAACTTTTTGTCCCACCCCCGTACTTGGAAATAAACAATGCATAACTTGTTAATAAGAAGAGTTGAGACTAAAACATGCAAATTTCACAGATCTCGCATCACTCCTTCATAGTCAGACTCTGAACTTTTTGTCCCACCCCCGTACTTGGAAATAAACAATGCATTACTTGTTAATAAGAAGAGTTGAGACTAAAACATGCAAATTTCACAGCTCTCGCATCACTCCTTCATAGTCAGCCTCTGAACTTTTTGTCCCACCCCCGTACTTGGAAATAAACAATGCATAACTTGTTAATAAGAAGAGTTGAGACTAAAACATGCAAATTTCACAGCTCTCGCATCACTTCTTCATAGTCAGCCTCTGAACTTTTAGTCCCACCGCCGTACTTGGAAATAAACAATGCATAACTTGTTAATAAGAAGAGTTAAGACTAAAACATGCAAATTTCACAGCTCTAGCATCACTCCTTCATAGTCAGCATCTGAACATTTTGTCCCACCCCCGTACTTGGAAATAAACAATGCATAACTTGTTAATAAGAAGAGTTGAGACTAAAACATGCAAATTTCACAGCTCTCGCATCACTCCTTCATAGTCAGCCTCTGAACTTTTTGTCCCACCCCCGTACTTGGAAATAAACAATGCATAACTTGTTAATAAGAAGAGTTGAGACTAAAACATGCAAATTTCACAGCTCTCGCATCACTCCTTCATAGTCAGCCTCTGAACTTTTTGTCCCACCCCCGTACTTGGAAATAAACAATGCATAACTTGTTAATAAGAAGAGTTGAGACTAAAACATGCAAATTTCACTGCTCTCGCATCACTCCTTCATAGTCAGCCTCTGAACTTTTTGTCCCACCCCCGTACTTGGAAATAAACAATGCATAACTTGTTAATAAGAAGAGTTGAGACTAAAACATGCAAATTTCACAGCTCTCGCATCACTCCTTCATAGTCAGCCTCTGAACTTTTTGTCCCACCCCCGTACTTGGAAATAAACAATGCATATCTTGTTAATAAGAAGAGTTGAGACTAAAACATGCAAATTTCACTGCTCTCGCATCACTCCTTCATAGTCAGCCTCTGAACTTTTTGTCCCACCCCCGTACTTGGAAATAAACAATGCATAACTTGTTAATAAGAAGAGTTAAGACTAAATCATGCAAGTTTCACAGCTCTAGCATCACTGCTTCATAGTCAGCCTCTGAACTTTTTGTCCCACCCACGTACTTGGAAATAAACAATGCATAACTTGTTAATAAGAAGAGTTGAGACTAAAACATGCAAATTTCACTGCTCTCGCATCACTCCTTCATAGTCAGCCTCTGAACTTTTTGTCCCACCCCCGTACTTGGAAATAAACAATGCATAACTTGTTAATAAGAAGAGTTGAGACTAAAACATGCAAATTTCACAGCTCTCGCATCACTCCTTCATAGTCAGCCTCTGAACTTTTTGTCCCACCCCCGTACTTGGAAATAAACAATGCATAACTTGTTAATAAGAAGAGTTGAGACTAAAACATGCAAATTTCACTGCTCTCGCATCACTCCTTCATAGTCAGCCTCTGAACTTTTTTTCCCACCCCCGTACTTGGAAATAAAAAATGCATAACTTGTTAATAAGAAGAGTTGAGACTAAAACATGCAAATTTCACAGCTCTCGCATCACTCCTTCATAGTCAGCCTCTGAACTTTTTGTCCCACCCCCGTACTTGGAAATAAACAATGCATAACTTGTTAATAAGAAGAGTTGAGACTAAAACATGCAAATTTCACAGCTCTCGCATCACTCCTTCATAGTCAGCCTCTGAACTTTTTGTCCCACCCCCGTACTTGGAAATAAACAATGCATAACTTGTTAATAAGAAGAGTTGAGACTAAAACATGCAAATTTCACTGCTCTCGCATCACTCCTTCATAGTCAGCCTCTGAACTTTTTGTCCCACCCCCGTACTTGGAAATAAACAATGCATAACTTGTTAATAAGAAGAGTTAAGACTAAATCATGCAAGTTTCACAGCTCTAGCATCACTCCTTCATAGTCAGCCTCTGAACTTTTTGTCCCACCCCCGTACTTGGAAATAAACAATGCATAACATGTTAATAAGAAGAGTTGAGACTAAAACATGCAAATTTCACAGCTCTCGCATCACTCCTTCATAGTCAGCCTCTGAACTTTTTGTCCCACCCCCGTACTTGGAAATAAACAATGCATAACTTGTTAATAAGAAGAGTTGAGACTAAAACATGCAAATTTCACAGCTCTCGCATCACTCCTTCATAGTCAGCCTCTGAACTTTTTGTCCCACCCCCGTACTTGGAAATAAACAATGCATAACTTGTTAATAAGAAGAGTTGAGACTAAAACATGCAAATTTCACAGCTCTCGCATCACTCCTTCATAGTCAGCCTCTGAACTTTTTGTCCCACCCCCGTACTTGGAAATAAACAATGCATAACTTGTTAATAAGAAGAGTTGAGACTAAAACATGCAAATTTCACAGCTCTCGCATCACTCCTTCATAGTGAGCCTCTGAACTTTTTGTCCCACCCCCGTACTTGGAAATAAACAATGCATAACTTGTTAATAAGAAGAGTTAAGACTAAAACATGCAAATTTCACAGCTCTCGCATCACTCCTTCATAGTCAGCCTCTGAACTTTTTGTCCCACCCCCGTACTTGGAAATAAACAATGCATAACTTGTTAATAAGAAGAGTTGAGACTAAAACATGCAAATTTCACAGCTCTCGCATCACTCCTTCATAGTCAGCCTCTGAACTTTTTGTCCCACCCCCGTACTTGGAAATAAACAATGCATAACTTGTTAATAAGAAGAGTTGAGACTAAAACATGCAAATTTCACAGATCTCGCATCACTCCTTCATAGTCAGCCTCTGAACTTTTTGTCCCACCCCCGTACTTGGAAATAAACAATGCATAACTTGTTAATAAGAAGAGTTGAGACTAAAACATGCAAATTTCACAGATCTCGCATCACTCCTTCATAGTCAGCCTCTGAACTTTTTGTCCCACCCCCGTACTTGGAAATAAACAATGCATTACTTGTTAATAAGAAGAGTTGAGACTAAAACATGCAAATTTCACAGCTCTCGCATCACTCCTTCATAGTCAGCCTCTGAACTTTTTGTCCCACCCCCGTACTTGGAAATAAACAATGCATAACTTGTTAATAAGAAGAGTTGAGACTAAAACATGCAAATTTCACAGCTCTCGCATCACTTCTTCATAGTCAGCCTCTGAACTTTTAGTCCCACCGCCGTACTTGGAAATAAACAATGCATAACTTGTTAATAAGAAGAGTTAAGACTAAAACATGCAAATTTCACAGCTCTAGCATCACTCCTTCATAGTCAGCATCTGAACATTTTGTCCCACCCCCGTACTTGGAAATAAACAATGCATAACTTGTTAATAAGAAGAGTTGAGACTAAAACATGCAAATTTCACAGCTCTCGCATCACTCCTTCATAGTCAGCCTCTGAACTTTTTGTCCCACCCCCGTACTTGGAAATAAACAATGCATAACTTGTTAATAAGAAGAGTTGAGACTAAAACATGCAAATTTCACAGCTCTCGCATCACTCCTTCATAGTCAGCCTCTGAACTTTTTGTCCCACCCCCGTACTTGGAAATAAACAATGCATAACTTGTTAATAAGAAGAGTTGAGACTAAAACATGCAAATTTCACTGCTCTCGCATCACTCCTTCATAGTCAGCCTCTGAACTTTTTGTCCCACCCCCGTACTTGGAAATAAACAATGCATAACTTGTTAATAAGAAGAGTTGAGACTAAAACATGCAAATTTCACAGCTCTCGCATCACTCCTTCATAGTCAGCCTCTGAACTTTTTGTCCCACCCCCGTACTTGGAAATAAACAATGCATAACTTGTTAATAAGAAGAGTTGAGACTAAAACATGCAAATTTCACTGCTCTCGCATCACTCCTTCATAGTCAGCCTCTGAACTTTTTGTCCCACCCCCGTACTTGGAAATAAACAATGCATAACTTGTTAATAAGAAGAGTTAAGACTAAATCATGCAAGTTTCACAGCTCTAGCATCACTCCTTCATAGTCAGCCTCTGAACTTTTTGTCCCACCCACGTACTTGGAAATAAACAATGCATAACTTGTTAATAAGAAGAGTTGAGACTAAAACATGCAAATTTCACTGCTCTCGCATCACTCCTTCATAGTCAGCCTCTGAACTTTTTGTCCCACCCCCGTACTTGGAAATAAACAATGCATAACTTGTTAATAAGAAGAGTTGAGACTAAAACATGCAAATTTCACAGCTCTCGCATCACTCCTTCATAGTCAGCCTCTGAACTTTTTGTCCCACCCCCGTACTTGGAAATAAACAATGCATAACTTGTTAATAAGAAGAGTTGAGACTAAAACATGCAAATTTCACTGCTCTCGCATCACTCCTTCATAGTCAGCCTCTGAACTTTTTGTCCCACCCCCGTACTTGGAAATAAACAATGCATAACCTCAGAACTTTTTGTCCCACCCCCGTACTTGGAAATAAACAATGCATAACTTGTTAATAAGAAGAGTTGAGACTAAAACATGCAAATTTCACAGCTCTCGCATCACTCCTTCATAGTCAGCCTCTGAACTTTTTGTCCCACCCCCGTACTTGGAAATAAACAATGCATAACTTGTTAATAAGAAGAGTTGAGACTAAAACATGCAAATTTCACAGCTCTCGCATCACTCCTTCATAGTCAGCCTCTGAACTTTTTGTCCCACCCCCGTACTTGGAAATAAACAATGCATAACTTGTTAATAAGAAGAGTTGAGACTAAAACATGCAAATTTCACTGCTCTCGCATCACTCCTTCATAGTCAGCCTCTGAACTTTTTGTCCCACCCCCGTACTTGGAAATAAACAATGCATAACTTGTTAATAAGAAGAGTTAAGACTAAATCATGCAAGTTTCACAGCTCTAGCATCACTCCTTCATAGTCAGCCTCTGAACTTTTTGTCCCACCCCCGTACTTGGAAATAAACAATGCATAACATGTTAATAAGAAGAGTTGAGACTAAAACATGCAAATTTCACAGCTCTCGCATCACTCCTTCATAGTCAGCCTCTGAACTTTTTGTCCCACCCCCGTACTTGGAAATAAACAATGCATAACTTGTTAATAAGAAGAGTTGAGACTAAAACATGCAAATTTCACAGCTCTCGCATCACTCCTTCATAGTCAGCCTCTGAACTTTTTGTCCCACCCCCGTACTTGGAAATAAACAATGCATAACTTGTTAATAAGAAGAGTTGAGACTAAAACATGCAAATTTCACAGCTCTCGCATCACTCCTTCATAGTCAGCCTCTGAACTTTTTGTCCCACCCCCGTACTTGGAAATAAACAATGCATAACTTGTTAATAAGAAGAGTTGAGACTAAAACATGCAAATTTCACAGCTCTCGCATCACTCCTTCATAGTGAGCCTCTGAACTTTTTGTCCCACCCCCGTACTTGGAAATAAACAATGCATAACTTGTTAATAAGAAGAGTTAAGACTAAAACATGCAAATTTCACAGCTCTCGCATCACTCCTTCATAGTCAGCCTCTGAACTTTTTGTCCCACCCCCGTACTTGGAAATAAACAATGCATAACTTGTTAATAAGAAGAGTTGAGACTAAAACATGCAAATTTCACAGCTCTCGCATCACTCCTTCATAGTCAGCCTCTGAACTTTTTGTCCCACCCCCGTACTTGGAAATAAACAATGCATAACTTGTTAATAAGAAGAGTTGAGACTAAAACATGCAAATTTCACAGATCTCGCATCACTCCTTCATAGTCAGCCTCTGAACTTTTTGTCCCACCCCCGTACTTGGAAATAAACAATGCATAACTTGTTAATAAGAAGAGTTGAGACTAAAACATGCAAATTTCACAGCTCTCGCATCACTCCTTCATAGTCAGCCTCTGAACTTTTTGTCCCACCCCCGTACTTGGAAATAAACAATGCATAACTTGTTAATAAGAAGAGTTGAGACTAAAACATGCAAATTTCACTGCTCTCGCATCACTCCTTCATAGTCAGCCTCTGAACTTTTTGTCCCACCCCCGTACTTGGAAATAAACAATGCATAACTTGTTAATAAGAAGAGTTAAGACTAAAACATGCAAATTTCACAGCTCTCGCATCACTCCTTCATAGTCAGCCTCTGAACTTTTTGTCCCACCCCCGTACTTGGAAATAAACAATGCATAACTTGTTAATAAGAAGAGTTGAGACTAAAACATGCAAATTTCACTGCTCTCGCATCACTCCTTCATAGTCAGCCTCTGAACTTTTTGTCCCACCCCCGTACTTGGAAATAAACAATGCATAACTTGTTAATAAGAAGAGTTAAGACTAAAACATGCAAATTTCACAGCTCTCGCATCACTCCTTCATAGTCAGCCTCTGAACTTTTTGTCCCACCCCCGTACTTGGAAATAAACAATGCATAACTTGTTAATAAGAAGAGTTGAGACTAAAACATGCAAATTTCACAGCTCTAGCATCACTCCTTCATAGTCAGCCTCTGAACTTTTTGTCCCACCCCCGTACTTGGAAATAAACAATGCATAACTTGTTAATAAGAAGAGTTAAGACTAAAACATGCAAATTTCACAGCTCTCGCATCACTCCTTCATAGTCAGCCTCTGAACTTTTTGTCCCACCCCCGTACTTGGAAATAAACAATGCATAACTTGTTAATAAGAAGAGTTAAGACTAAAACATGCAAATTTCACAGCTCTCGCATCACTCCTTCATAGTCAACCTCTGAACTTTTTGTCCCACCCTCGTACTTGGAAATAAACAATGCATAACTTGTTAATAAGAAGAGTTGAGACTAAAACATGCAAATTTCACAGCTCTCGCATCACTCCTTCATAGTCAGCCTCTGAACTTTTTGTCCCACCCCCGTACTTGGAAATAAACAATGCATAACTTGTTAATAAGAAGAGTTGAGACTAAAACATGCAAATTTCACAGCTCTCGCATCACTCCTTCATAGTCAGCCTCTGAACTTTTTGTCCCACCCCCGTACTTGGAAATAAACAATGCATAACTTGTTAATAAGAAGAGTTGAGACTAAAACATGCAAATTTCACAGCTCTCGCATCACTCCTTCATAGTCAGCCTCTGAACTTTTTGTCCCACCCCCGTACTTGGAAATAAACAATGCATAACTTGTTAATAAGAAGAGTTAAGACTAAAACATGCAAATTTCACAGCTCTCGCATCACTCCTTCATAGTCAGCCTCTGAACTTTTTGTCTCACCCCCGTACTTGGAAATAAACAATGCATAACTTGTTAATAAGAAGAGTTGAGACTAAAACATGCAAATTTCACAGCTCTCGCATCACTCCTTCATAGTCAGCCTCTGAACTTTTTGTCCCACCCCCGTACTTGGAAATAAACAATGCATAACTTGTTAATAAGAAGAGTTGAGACTAAAACATGCAAATTTCACTGCTCTCGCATCACTCCTTCATAGTCAGCCTCTGAACTTTTTGTCCCACCCCCGTACTTGGAAATAAACAATGCATAACTTGTTAATAAGAAGAGTTAAGACTAAAACATGCAAATTTCACAGCTCTCGCATCACTCCTTCATAGTCAGCCTCTGAACTTTTTGTCCCACCCCCGTACTTGGAAATAAACAATGCATAACTTGTTAATAAGAAGAGTTGAGACTAAAACATGCAAATTTCACAGCTCTAGCATCACTCCTTCATAGTCAGCCTCTGAACTTTTTGTCCCACCCCCGTACTTGGAAATAAACAATGCATAACTTGTTAATAAGAAGAGTTAAGACTAAAACATGCAAATTTCACAGCTCTCGCATCACTCCTTCATAGTCAGCCTCTGAACTT
Organism: Acanthosepion esculentum; assembly: GCA_964036315.1. NCBI lineage: Eukaryota > Metazoa > Mollusca > Cephalopoda > Sepiida > Sepiidae > Acanthosepion > Acanthosepion esculentum. The sequence goes on from OZ038515.1 coordinate 72,482,301, forward strand.
TTTGTCCCACCCTCGTACTTGGAAATAAACAATGCATAACTTGTTAGTAAGAAGAGTTAAGACTAAAACATGCAAATTTCACAGCTCTCGCATCACTCCTTCATAGTCAACCTCTGAACTTTTTGTCCCACCCTCGTACTTGGAAATAAACAATGCATAACTTGTTAATAAGAAGTGTTGAGACTAAAACATGCAAATTTCACAGCTCTCGCATCACTCCTTCATAGTCAGCCTCTGAACTTTTTGTCCCACCCCCGTACTTGAAAATAAACAATGCATAACTTGTTAATAAGAAGAGTTGAGACTAAAACATGCAAATTTCACAGCTCTAGCATCACTCCTTCATAGTCAGCCTCTGAACTTTTTGTCCCACCCCCGTACTTGGAAATAAAAAATGCATAACTTATTAATAAGAAGAGTTAAGACTAAAACATGCAAATTTCACAGCTCTCGCATCACTCCTTCATAGTCAGCCTCTGAACTTTTTGTCCCACCCCCGTACTTGGAAATAAACAATGCATAACTTGTTAATAAGAAGAGTTAAGACTAAAACATGCAAATTTCACAGCTCTCGCATCACTCCTTCATAGTCAGCCTCTGAACTTTTTGTCCCACCCCCGTACTTGGAAATAAACAATGCATAACTTGTTAATAAGAAGAGTTAAGGCTAAAACATGCAAATTTCACAGCTCTCGCATCACTCCTTCATAGTCAGCCTCTGAACTTTTTGTCCCACCCCCGTACTTGGAAATAAACAATGCATAACTTGTTAATAAGAAGAGTTAAGACTAAAACATGCAAATTTCACAGCTCTCGCATCACTCCTTCATAGTCAGCCTCTGAGCTTTTTGTCCCACCCCCGTACTTGGAAATAACCAATGCATAACTTGTTAATAAGAAGAGTTAAGACTAAAACATGCAAATTTCACAGCTCTCGCATCACTCCTTTATAGTCAGCCTCTGAACTTTTTATCCCACCCACGTACTTGGAAATAAACAATGCATAACTTGTTAATAAGAAGAGTTAAGACTAAAACATGCAAATTTCACAGCTCTCGCATCACTCCTTCATAGTCAGCCTCTGAACTTTTTGTCCCACCCCCGTACTTGGAAATAAACAATGCATAACTTGTTAATAAGAAGAGTTGAGACTAAAACATGCAAATTTCACAGCTCTAGCATCACTCCTACATAGCCAGCCTCTGAACTTTTTGTCCCACCCCCGTACTTGGAAATAAACAATGCATAACTTGTTAATAAGAAGAGTTGAGACTAAAACATGCAAATTTCACAGCTCTAGCATCACTCCTTCATAGTCAGCCTCTGAACTTTTTGTCCCACCCCCGTACTTGGAAATAAACAATGCATAACTTGTTAATAAGAAGAGTTGAGACTAAAACATGCAAATTTCACAGCTCTCGCATCACTCCTTCATAGTCAGCCTCTGAGCTTTTTGTCCCACCCCCGTACTTGGAAATAAACAATGCATAACTTGTTAATAAGAAGAGTTAAGACTAAAACATGCAAATTTCACAGCTCTAGCATCACTCCTTCATAGTCAGCCTCTGAACTTTTTGTCCCACCCCCGTACTTGGAAATAAACAATGCATAACTTGTTAATAAGAAGAGTTGAGACTAAAACATGAAAATTTAACAGCTCTAGCATCACTGCTTCATAGTCAGCCTCTGAACTTTTTGTACCACCCCCGTACTTGGAAATAAACAATGCATAACTTGTTAATAAGAAGAGTTGAGACTAAAACATGCAAATTTCACAGCTCTAGCATCACTCCTTCATAGTCAGCCTCTGAACTTTTTGTCCCACCCCCGTACTTGGAAATAAACAATGCATAACTTGTTAATAAGAAGAGTTGAGACTAAAACATGCAAATTTCACTGCTCTCGCATCACTCCTTCATAGTCAGCCTCTGAGCTTTTTGTCCCACCCCCGTACTTGGAAATAAACAATGCATAACTTGTTAATAAGAAGAGTTGAGACTAAAACATGCAAATTTCACAGCTCTAGCATCACTCCTTCATAGTCAGCCTCTGAACTTTTTGTCCCACCCCCGTACTTGGAAATAAACAATGCATAACTTGTTAATAAGAAGAGTTGAGACTAAAACATGCAAATTTCACAGCTCTAGCATCACTCCTTCATAGTCAGCCTCTGAACTTTTTGTCCCACCCCCGTACTTGGAAATAAACAATGCATAACTTGTTAATAAGAAGAGTTGAGACTAAAACATGCAAATTTCACAGCTCTAGCATCACTCCTTCATAGTCAGCCTCTGAACTTTTTGTCCCCCCCCGTACTTGGAAATAAACAATGCATAACTTGGTAATAAGAAGAGTTAAGACTAAAACATGCAAATTTCACAGCTCTAGCATCACTCCTTCATAGTCAGCCTCTGAACTTTTTGTACCACCCCCGTACTTGGAAATAAACAATGCATAACTTGGTAATAAGAAGAGTTAAGACTAAAACATGTAAATTTCACAGCTCTCGCATCACTCCTTCAAGGTTAGCCGTTTTTAATAAGAACAGTTGAGACTAAAGCATGAAAGTTTCACAACTCTAACTTTGCATTTTCATAGTCAGCCTCTGATCATTTCAGCCCAGCATCCTACCTGCAAATAAACAATGTAGTTTTTAATAAGAATTAAGACTAAAGCATGCAAGTTTCACAGCTCTAGCATAACTCCGTCAAAGTTAGCCTCTGAACTTTTTGTCCCACCCCCGTACTTGGAAATAAACAATGCATAACTTGTTAATAAGAAGAGTTGAGACTAAATCATGCAAGTTTCACAGCTCTAGCATCACTCCTTCATAGTCAGCCTCTGAACTTTTTGTCCCACCCCCGTACTTGGAAATAAACAATGCATAACTTGTTAATAAGAAGAGTTGAGACTAAAACATGCAAATTTCACAGCTCTAGCATCACTCCTCCATAGTCAGCCTCTGAACTTTTTGTCCCACCCCCGTACTTGGAAATAAACAATGCATAACTTGTTAATAAGAAGAGTTGAGACTAAATCATGCAAGTTTCACAGCTCTAGCATCACTCCTTCATAGTCAGACTCTGAACATTTCATCCCACCCGCAATGTTTTATATTCCCACTACATTCGATTATCATTGACTGCTCATAAGTTTTTCAGGAAATATGATAAAAAGTCATGTAATAAATATTATAGTCTCTTGTTAACAGTTTAAAGTTTGAAGTAAACGTTTTACCCATGCGTTATGAATAGAAACAACATTTGAACTTCTTATCGTTAATATGAAGTTACTGTATAAAGTCGTTTGAACGCATGCGCACCTACATCGAAACAAATTTCATTGTGTGTCAGTTGCCTTCCTTTGACATCAAGCAACTTATTCGACAACAAGAGAATCTCCGCAAAAGGCTTGTCATTCCTTATACATTGTATTACATAACTTGTAAAGATTATAAAACTTATTCACTTTACATGTTATACAACTTATTATATATATATATATATATATATATATATATATATATATATATATATATATATATATATGCGTATGTGTGTGTATCTGTTTAAGCGTGTGTAAATGTATTCAAGTGTTTGTACCTATGTTTGTGTTTATGCATGCTCGTGTGCGTGTGCGTGTTCGCGTAGGTGGTGTGTTCGTGTTATCTCAAATGTTCGTACTCCGCCTCGTGATACTGCGTTGGTGAAGACACAAAAATCGACTTCGCGAGGCGGACTGAGTTTTCGTCTCTTTTCGTTAACATTATTATATAAACGATCAGGACTCAACTCAAAATGCTGGTAGGAAAACAATTTTTGACTTAAAAATCAAAGGCTATAAACGAAAGAAAGAAATAGAATGAAAAATAAATAAATAAATAAACAACATGAAAATAAAACTGAATAAATAAGCAAATAAATAAAGTAAATAATAAATATCATTTTCGTAACATAATTTCATGAACGTTTCTCCAAATGTCAATAACTTATAACTCTGTCGGGATTACATGCCCGAATTTATTACATACTGTCGGCATGGAGAACGCATGGATAAAAAACAATTTCTTTCATCAATTTTCTACCCAACCTGAAGGATTTCTATCACAAAACTCGGACACTTAAGGCGGAGAAAAGAAAATGTTAAACGATTTTTTAAGTCACTTATTTTTTTGTCTTTAGCAAGGCCAGCCTGGAAAAAATAATAAAAGACCAAAAAGCGAAAAACGCTACCAGGAAACTCACTTGAATCGACCAAGAACCAACAGCATGGATTGATTCTAGTACAGAAAGTCTCAAATTCTATAAAGTTCCAAACCAGAATCAGAACGCGAAACGCAATCTAAAAGAGTTTTCAGACAAACACATCCATTATTATACGTTTCATCCACAAAGTTTCAAAGTTTCTTTTGTGCGCGAGTGAACGATTCGTGTCAATTTGTTTTTTTCCCTATGTTGATTAGGTATTTATTTCAAGTAAAGATTTACATATGTTCTTAGAATCATATAAATATCAGTTGGAATTGTGAAACTTATAGCCACGGTACAGATCTGTGCTACTTCGTTATATATATATATATATATATATATATATATATATATATATATATATATATATATATATATATATATATATAAATAAAAACAGACCACTTTAAGGTTCCATGTAATAAATTATTTCATTATTTCACCACAGCCCTTTTAAAGGACTGTGGATCATCAGGATTTACTTCCAAAGGTTGAAACGAAAAATTCTCAGTAAATAAAGACCCGGTCAAAGACGGTTTATACTGCTAGTATATATATAGAGACTCGTCCCAAACATCTACGGGTCCGCCATATTTGAGCACTTATTAAAGAGCAGATCGTGTGCAGCTAATTTAAGTGTTGACCGCTTCACCGTGTTGTCCAGGTCACACTCGTTATTTCACCTTAAGGTGCTGGAGGCACTTTACATCGGGTCCCGCAAGCCTTCCTTGTGTAAACAACGTGAGTGTTTGTTGGGGCTCGCTGTCATTTGCCTCTAGCTCCATTTGCTCATTTTTTCCCTCCTCCTCCACATTTCAATTTATTGTACATTTTCTGTGTTTTTAATTTAAATTAAATCTCCCGTTGAAAGCCTGAATAGCGGGAGCGAAACCGGTTGCTTCGCTCGTTTTTAATATGTCCAGTAATATCAAGCTTCATACGTTTATTGCTGTGATAAAATTTTGTACCTTCAAAAATATCTTTAAATATATATATATATATAGTTTATAAAAAAAACTAGGTAATTCGTATGGGTAGACCCAAGGAGGATAAAATCCAGAGAGTTCAATGTAAATCAGAGCTAATAATTTAAATAAAAACAGACCACTTTAAGGTTCCATGAAATAAATTATTTCACCACAGCCCTTTTAAATGACTGCGGATCATCAGACTTTACTTCCAAAGGTTGAAACGAAAAATGAAAAGAAATTTACACACTTTTGACGGGCAGTATTAAGCATATGTAAATTAACGAAGCGAGGAAGTGAGAGGGGAGTGAGACATGATTGAGTTAGATGTAATTTAATATTTCAATTCTTTCATACTTAATATTACTTGAGGAGCTGAAGATATTGATACATTTAATCGGTTAACTTAACGGAAGTTATATATTGATATAGAAGGGGGAGAAGAGAAAAACCTAAAAAGAGAAAGAGAGAAGGAAGTCATGAGAGAAGGTGTCACTGACTTTTTTGGAATGAACGAAATAGACGCTGTCGTTTTGCTTTACTTTGAAAGTGTTATTTTGGGGGTTTATAAATATTATAATGTTTGATATAAATTTGAATGTTTAAACAGTCTACGAGGAATTTAATTTGATGTTTGTTAGCGATTTAAGATTTTTTAAAAATCTATTACAAAAATTTTTGGGGGATTTAATATGAAATAGTCGATTAGAAAAAATATTCATAGAATGTACATTAAAAGAATAAAATTTTATTTTCAAATATAAGTTTACTTCTAGTTGTAATTGATTATTAAGGTGATATCTCTATCAGTTTGAATTTTATTCATGAATTTAATTCGTGACTGTTTTTAAATGGGTAATTTCTTTTAATTAAAGTTTAGTTTTTAAGTTAATATGGAGTGAGTTTTGAAGGTAATATTAGAGATCTTGCTCTGTCATATATTGTATACACACCCATGCAAGTTTCACATATACATCCGTTCCTTTACATGTGAAGTCACTCATACAGGTACACATGTACCGATATACACGGGTAATTTCATGTATTAATACCTACATATATCTTTTTAAATGTTTACGCATACTTACACATATATGTATATATGTGTAATTAGAATTTCCCTAAAAAAATTTACAGCTAATATTAGGTGATGACTTCAGTATTCTTTCCAATTTAAATATTTTATCATGTATGATGATTTATATATATATATATATATATATATATATATATATATATAAAAGTGAACATTGAAGTTAACACTTAGAGGCACAGGCTGTTTCATGCTAGACGCAATCGTCAGGCCATATATATATATATATATATATATATATATATATATATACCGTCATCCACAGACAGAATGTTTCACTGTATCACAGCTCCTCAGTGTGGCTAGACATCCAATCGTTTCAAGTCGGGACCGTAACCCGACTGATTTGGTATCTGTCGGACATTCTAACCCGTCGGCAGAGAAAAAGACGAATTTTTGCGTATTTATTTTTTCATAAAGAAGCCAGTGACCTAAAGGACTCAATCCGTTGGGAGAGTCTTGCATTATTGGCAGTAGCAGTCACTATTTACAAATACGCGCTTTCTCCCCACAGTGCTCGACCGTATTCATTTATTTTCGGGAGCTAATATCGTCATCCACAGACAGACTGTTTCGCTACACATTCGATTTCTTCAAGCCGGGACCAAAACCCTACCGATTTGTCATATATATATATATATATATATATATATATATATATATATGTGTGTGTGTGTCTCTCTCGGTGTGTGTGTGTGCGTGTGTATGTGTGTGTGTAAATTATTTTCAGATAGAGTGTATCTTTAAAGGAACAAAATAAAAAAATTACAAGAAGTAAAATATTCTTAGTCGAGTTATTCCTCTGGCTGACTTTATCAAGGCAAAAGTAAGGTATATTTTGTTGCATGTATTTATATACAAGAGCACGGATGTCATTGGTTTATTAAGGCTTTTAAATTTGAGAACGTTCATGAATATTCATCAGGTGGTTGAAAGGTCAGTGAAAACATGTGGAGGACACAAAGTGCCATAATTCGAAATCTCGTACGACAAAAGTAAGCGAGTAATATTGAAGAAATATCTGTTCTGTTGTTACTAAATGAATATTGTTTCAATTGGGATCAGATTCTTAGGGTTTTCTTCTGGACATATGTACATCTTCAAAAACATGTTTTAATGGATTGAACCGTTTTCTTTTGATTCTTCAACATATTTGTGTTGTGTCTGTTGGCTTTGGAAAGTTGTAATTCTTTCAGGAAAGGTGAGGCTGGAAAGAAATTGGGGCGTAGATTTATATTTTGATAAGATTCAATAGTGGCACTCTCGATAATGTTTTGAACTCTATTATTCCTAGCTGCTAACCAATACACGCACACGCACACACATATAAACACAAACAACACACACACACACACACACACACACATATGTATATATATGATAAAAATGAATAAAACATGAGGCAAAACTATGCTTCACGTCAAATGTAAAGGTTTATTTTGCTGCACGTGTTTACATATATATATATATATATATATATATATATATATATATATATATATATATATATATAATCGACGTATGAGGGTCAAGCAGATCAGTTCCTAGAAACTGAGAGCCGGACACCAACACATGAGATTTGATTATAGTGGTCAAAGCTTTGTGCAGGGCCATCCACACTTTTTGGAGGGACGAATACAGGGACCTGGTGCAGTGAGTGTCCCCAAACGACCCTCCGCAGGTTTTGAATTTAGAGTTGTCCTTCTCCTAGACCAGTAGCCATCGAAAGCTATAGAACCCAGTCTGTCCTGCTATTTACCCATATTTGGAGGGAGAAGAAGAGGATTCACACCTTTCCCAAGGGTATTAGCACGTAAGGGAATGTAATGGATTCGACTGGAATTCGAACTCGGCTCTCTGATTCCTCAATCCAAGCCGTTATCCATTACTCCACCGAGCACATATATATATGTAGCGGGAGAGAAAGAGAGAGAGAGAGAGAGAAAGAGAGAGAGAGAGAGAGAGAGAGTTGTATTAAACGTTAAAGAAGAAAATGTATATTCATCATTAGTACACGATATATATATATATATATATATATATATATATATATATATATATATGTACACACACACACACACACACACACACACACACACACACACACATATATATATATATATATATATATATATATATATATATATATGTATGTATAGTACACAGTGTGTGCTGGTCATAATAAAATTTTGCTTGATCTATATATATATACGCCTGAGTAAACGGGGGTATATGGGAACGGATTACATATACATTTTTATATACGAGAATAATGTTATGATATTAAAGGAGAAAGGTGAAAACAAATTTCGTGTAAGACGTTTCATCTTTAGAACTCCATCTGAGTGTTGTTTTCATTGCTGTAACTACACATGAAGTGGAAGGGGAGTGATGTTTTCGTTGATATAAATAATCATGCGCACGACTATATTTACTTTAACGAAAATATTAAAGTCTTTAAGGACGAAACGCTTCACACAAAAATATTTTCTACTTTCTCATCAATTTGTCTAATATATATATATATATATATATATATATATATATATATACACATATGTATTGTGTATATTTAGGCAGCAATTTTTCATTGATGCATGTTTCATTAAATAATATAGAGAAGTGTTGTCTATTTATTTTAAGTAAGTCCCTTTCATATTGTCTGATAAGCTTAATAACATTATCATTGAAAGACGAAAGGAAATCACCATATTGATACATGCTTAAATCCAATCTAAGCTTTCGGCTTACATAAGCCATTGTCAAAGATGACAATTACATTTCAATATATCAAAAAAATACACGGACAAAACAATAATGATGCTGCATGAAAAATTTCAAAGCAACGACAAAATTCGTGTATATGGGACGCGGAAGTATACACGGGTTTCTCGTTGCTTTGAATTTTTCATGCAAAAAAAAACAGAGAAACTCTTTTAAATAATTTTGAAACAGGTATTGAACTCACAACTCAAGAACACATCGCACCGTGGATATAAGCGTTGGTTGATGTAATCCAGTGATCTGGCCCAAAGAGTTGTGAGTTCAATACTCGGCCACAACAGAGGTGAACAAAAACTTGGAGAATTGAGTTAAAGGGAAATAACTGAGACATCTGAAAGAGGCATGGTACATGGAACTAGAACAATCTATCCTGGTGAATGAAATAAAAGCGAACACATCGTGAATATGACAACAAAAATGAGGCCAACATTCCGAAAAATGTAAATAGTCTAAATGAATCGTTTGTCCTCACGATTCTTCTGTATGGCTGTCTTGGGCTTTGTATCGAACACACATTGACACTAATTGACAGCTTTTATATGAACTGCTTAAGAAACACCTGTAGCATGAAATGGCGGGACAAAGTTGTGAATTCCAGTATCTTGGCGGGCTGGCCAGGGTGTCATCTTGCCCGATGGCAAGTGGGCCTCTGATCTAGAGAAGCCTCTATATAGCAAATCAAAATGCAATAAATAAATAACTGTTTTAATGAAAACAACGAAGAACTTTATAAAGTCATTTACGCTGAATTTCAATGTGAGAAAACATTTTCAAAACTGTAGACCATAAAGACAAGATTAAGATATTCGCTGTCTGAGGAGAATTTGGAATCATACACGTTGCTATTCATTGAAAAGGAAGAGTTATATGAATTGGATGCAGAAGGAATTATTGACAGATTCAAACAATCTTTTGAACACAAACGATTGCTTTTCTTATAGTGGACTACATGTAATTCTGTATTTGAAATATATGCTAATGTGTAAATTCGGCAATGAACTATTTCAAATTAACAACAAATTATTAAAATGTAAAAAGATTTTAAAAAGATAAATTTTAAAAAGATAAATTTTACGGTTCAGTATTTACATTTAGTATCTACTGATAGTAATATTAAATTCAAATCCCCCGAATAATTTCTATCACTGGTATATCCTGCTTGAACCGGCTTCTAATATTCTGGATGGAGTGGCTTGGGAAGAAGACGTGACCTGTGAGGAGATTGGTCACTGTTCGTTGGGCTAAGTTATCTTGGATGAGTTACACGGCGGAATTTGTAAAGAGTGACGCCATATTGAATCTTGTTAGTTGCTCATTCGTCACTGAGACATGTTGGTCCAGTAGGTATAGCGCTTGCATTGTATCAAAACGGTACCGGCCCGATTCTCGGTAGTGTATGCACGCTACTGACGAGTCCGAAAAGAGGACGAAACGGCCGTCGAGTGCACTCTCTTGGGGATTCTTCTACAGTCAATGAATTACTTAATTCTGCTTATTCAACCTCCCATCCGAATAATTTCTTGACCTGCTAGTAAGATAGGGAATAATTAAATTGTAGTTATTAAGAAATACATTTTTCCCCACACAAAAATTATCTTAATTGTACCCGTTTTCTTGTACGCATTCTTTGACAATTCTATTTATTCGTTATGGAAACTAAATGAGAGCATTGTAGTTGTCGCCTGGCAACCAATATTTTTTCCCCGCTCTGCAACTTCGCCAGATACCAACTTTCATGTCATGGCAGACTTTCATATCAAATTCCAACGGAAGTGGTAAAAATCTGAGACAAAGAACCAGAATTACCAAGAATAATCCATCTACCACGATCAACCTTTATTCTGACTGTAATTTTATGCTATATGCAGAGCTGGTTTAATCTCTCATGATCCTGGACATAGACATGAGCTTTGCGGACGCCTTAACGTGGTGTAATGGTTAGCACGCTTGTCTCGCTATAACAAATTACTACAGAATAGTGAGTTCGATCCTCACTGAGTTCTCCATACATTCAGCCTTGTGCCACAACTAAGGTATGCTTAGTAAATCACCATAGACGCTAGCTTTGTTAAACACTCATACGTGGCTTTAGAGGTTCCATCAATTGATAATCAAATTTTTGTATGATCGCCAGGATCATGGAAGATTGTTAGGGGTGATATGCAGGGTTCACCTTGGTTTTTCCAGATGTCAAGTTATACTTGTTTACAAGCTCCTACCAGGAAGAATTAATCGTTTGAGACGACCCATTATGAGGGATTGATTTAAGGAAATTTTCTTTAAATGCCTGTCCCGTGGTTTTCCAAATCTTTTATTATCTGTCAAATGGATTCTTGGTAAGAATAGTCTGAATACGAAACTGTGGAATATATAACAGGGATAACACTCCACAGTTTCGGATTCAGATTATTCTGCTAGATTGGCTGTGAGCTAAATTTAGAGTCGAGACCAGAAGAAAGAACGACAATGAGAAGAGATGGGTTCCTGATCTCTCCCAAAGAATTTATTGAAAAGGAACTGATTTGCCGATTTCAATTTATAATCTGATAATCTACCCGTATATGTTTACTCTAAGGCACGTAATAGGCACCCCGCGGGTGGAAACGTTTATTTTGGGGAGTAAATATTCTGCTTTATCACTCCGTTTATTAATTTTGACTCCTATTTTATTAAGGTCCCGTTTATTGCATATTGATAAAACCTATTATTATGACACTCTTGTATTAGGGAACCTAAGAATAAGGATATTTAGTTCGATGTGAACCTACCTCTGCCAGAATTTGAACTCTGGTCGCCGATTCGATTTTCCGACTCTTTCTCCTTTTTCTCTCGCTATCTATCTATCTGTCTGTCTGTTCACACCTATCTCTCTCAGCCTGTTCACATCTATCTATCTATCTATCTATCTATCTATCTATCTCTCTATCTGTTCGCACCTATCTCTCTCAGCCTGTTCAAATCTATCTATCTATCTATCTCTCTATCTGTTCGCACCTATCTCTCTCAGCCTGTTCAAATCTATCTATCTATCTATCTATCTATCTATCTATCTATCTATCTATCTATCTATCTATCTATCTATCTATCTATCTATCTCAGTTGCCATATCCTGCTGAATCACCGGTTCTCGTACGACCACCGAAGTTAAGCAACGTCAATCCTGGTCAATACCCAGATGGGTGACCCCTTGTGAATACCAGATGCTGTAAGGTTGTATGTGCGGGTGGTGTAATGGATAATGGTATGGGGAATCGGAGAGCAGAGTTCTAATTCCAGTCGGATTCATTATATTAACTTACATGCAAATAAGTTATGGGAAATATATGAATCCGCCCCCCCCAGCTATGAGTTTAAATAGCAGGACTTTTATAAAAAAATCATTATTATCTTTAAAAATAAGAAATTCTTACAATCCTAAAATATGTGCTGGCTTTAAATCACGTGCAAAAGGTTGATAACCCATAAAAAATCCTTATATCAATCAATAGATCTCAGTTTGTTAATAGTTATGTCTTTATTTAGATACAGCAGTTTTCGAATATTTATCAAGATCTTCATGTTTCTTTTATCACCACTAAAATGATTCTTAACTCTCATTTTTAGTTCCTTTTCCACATTCGTAGCTTCACGGTAACATATCGATCCGTTCCCTTCCTTACATCTAACAAACTCACAAACAAAAAAACAAAAAAAAAAACTTATGTATAAATATGGAGGCTTCTAGAATGGCATTTGTTTTTTTTATTAGGACGTTACTACAAAATGGCTCCGCGGGGATCATGCTTCGTCTGAAATCGTATAAGTCCGACAAAATATCTCTGGGCGACTACACTCCCATCAACAGCTTAAAAGAGATCACCATAAAAAATGTTTGAAGGTATTAAATTAAAATTCGCCTAGTTGTTTCTAGTTTTCATTCAGATATTTCTTTTTCCGTCTTGAAATGATTAATAGTCTCCCTTGAGTTGAACAGTGTAGTATGTTGTCTTGAGTTCATTTTTCTGCCTTCCATAAATCCAAAATGCCGGTAGGTGTTGAAGAAACTGTTGTGAGGTGTCAAACGAATGGTTATTGATGGGAGAGAAACGTTGGTAAAAGAGATGAAACATCAAGGGATGAGATAGAAAATAAGAGGGAAAGTTGTTCGAGAGGGAAAGTAGAAAATCAAGAATGCGCAAGAGAAAGGGAAGGAATAAAGATGAAAGAGAAAAAAAGAGGGAAAATGGAGGAAGTTGAGTTAAAAGACACTTCTGTAGAGAGAAAAGAGACTGAAGAATGAGGAGGAGGAGGAGAGGGAGAGAAAAACAAAGGGAAAATGAAGGAAGTTGAGTAAAAAGACACTTCTGTAGAGAGAAAAGAGACGGAAGAATGAGGAGTAGGAGGAGGAGAGGGAGAGAAAAACAAAGGGAAAATGAAGGAAGTTGAATAAAAATACACTTGTGCAGAGAGAAAAGAGACGAAAGGAGGAGTGTGAGGAGGAAGAGGAGAGAAAAACAGAGGGAAAATGAAAGCAGTTGAATTAAAACACACTTGTATAGAGAGAAAAGAAGAATGAGGAGGATGAGATGGAGGAGGAGAGAAAAACAACGGGAAACGTCGGAAGTTTGAGTGAAATAAAAGAAAAAAAGAAAAAGAAGCGATGGGAGGGAAACGTAGAAAAAAAGAGGGAAAACAAATTAAGAAATGGGGAGCGGTATTAAAAATGAAGCGGGAGAGGAAGTAAAGGAAAAACGGAAGTGAAAATGTCAGAATAATAAATGAAGGAAAAGAAAAACGTTAGAAAATGTTATAAAAAATTAAAGAGAAAATAGAGAAGAAAAGAAAAGAAATAGAATAAGAAAACTGAATGATAAAGAATTCAGTAGGAGAAGATAGGTTCGCCTATCGCCCGACTCACACAACTTGCCGTCTTTTGAACAGAAAAAAGAGGTTTATCCCTTGTTTCCTGCTTAGGATTGGGTTTCCGGTTCCTTTAAAAGTCTACTTTAAATCTATACTTCTAACGTCTCCGCCTAAAAAGAGAAATTTTATTTAATATTTATTTATTTTCACTGAATAGGAGTCGATAGGTTTGCTTATCGTCCGGTTCAACCCCTTCCTCGTCTTTTGAACAGGAGTAGTGATTTATCACGTGTTTCTTGTATACGAATAGGTTTCCATTCCTTCAAAATTCTTCTCATTCTCTTTCACTCTTAGTATGGACTCGGCCTGCGCCTTAGTGGCATCATCGCCTTACTTGGGGAGAAATGATTAATAAAAGAACAGAACGAAATTAAAAGAAATAAATTAGTGAAGATATAAGAAAGGTGAATAAGATATATATATATATATATATATATATATATATATATATATATATATATATATATATATATATATATATATATATATATATATATATATATAAGATTCTTCCTCTAGGTCACTGCCGTGTTTATGAAAAAATAGATACGCAAAAATTAGCCTTTCTCTCTGCCGAGCGCCTATAGCCAAGGGGTTAGAATCTCTGACTGATGCCAAATCGGTTGGGTTTCGGTCCCGGCTTGAAGCGTTCGGATGACTAGCCCTACAGACGAGCTGTGATACAGCGAAACAGTTTGTGGATGCGTATATATGTATATATATTGTAACTTAAATATCTATATGTATATGTATATATATATATTGCGTCTTAAAAAGGTACCTGGACATTATCCTTTAGAATTCTTACAACTGACACATCTTTAGAGATTGTTTTGGTCGTCTTCCGAAATTTTCCCTCCATATTTACTATTTACATTGAGTGAATATCGCCTTTCATCTCGTCTCCGTTACACGAACGTTATCTTTTTGAAGGCGTGTTGGTTTCTTCTGTGGTATCAAATCGTTGTTCACTCACACACACACACACACACACACACGCACACTCTCTCTCACACACACACACTCACACACACACACACACACTCACACCGACACTTACACACACACACACGCACTCACTCACACACACACATGTTTCATTAAAGACGACAGACAAGATACAGTGATTACGGTTTTTATATCGTTTTTCTTGTGTTCGAACAAGTGTTTTATTTTCTGGACACTGAATGTGTAGACACTGTCCAAATGTTCTGTATTTCCGAACGCTTTTTAGAACTAACAACACTTTTTAGAAAAGCCGAAAGCAGAGAACTGTTGTGTCATAAAGTCCACCAATGACTCGATCGTTCACCACCCAAGGCTATAGGACCTAATCTACCCTGCTATTTACCCATGGAGGGAGGAGATATAGATTCATACCTTTTCCAAGGGCATTTTCACGTGATGTAACGAACTTGACTAAACTTCCAACTCCTTTCTCTATTCAAACCCTTACCCCAGCGGAATGACCCTCACCACATCCATTCATTTTATATGCAACCCACACACACGCGTGCACACTTTATACATTCATTCGATTTATTAAGTAAAAGAATTTTTAAAAATATTCGATATTAATTTTACTGAAGAATATATATCTATATTTCTGAGATGAGGTATTATGTACACTATTTACATTATTCGGACTATCGTCCCCATCTTTGTCGCCATATTTATTACAATATTTCGGCCCTTCAGTATCTGTCTATATTTCTGAGATGAGGTATTATGTACACTATTTACATTATTCGGACTATTGTCCTCATCTTTGTTGACATATTTATTACAACGTTTCAGCCTTTCAGTATCTGTCTATATTTCTGAGATGAGGTATTATGTACACTATTTACATTATTCGGACTATTGTCCTCATCTTTGTCGTCATATTTATTACAAGGACACATGTCACAGTGGATAAAGGTGTTGGTTAGATCCGGTGACAGGAACCAAAGAGTGTGAGTTCAATACCCGGTTAAAGCAGTGGAGAACTTGGAGAGGGGAATTAACAGGAGATAACTGATAACTGACATCCATCAAAACATGGCACGTGGAATTAGAACAGTCTACCCCAGTGAACGAAATAAAGGGTTCAGTTCGAAATTACAACCACCTGAAGAAGGCTGGAGCATCCAACGACCGAAACGTTGTAATAAATATGGCAACAAAGTTGAGGACAATAGTCCGAATAATGTAAATAGTGAAGAATATATTGTTTTATCTTTTTCTTTTACTACATTTTGCCGTCTTTGAGGCAAATTTATAATTCTATCCTTCTAGAACTTTTTCAAGGACTTTAATTCTTTTTCATTAACAGAATTCTTCAACGACCGGAATTAGTGGTAAATGGAACTTACAATATCTGCTGAATATGGCGATTGTTTTTCAGGAACATCTGCCAACCAATCTAACAATTTTCACTTGGTTAGCAACGAACTATGTAGTCTACACATATAATATTAAGTTAATTTGTAAGAAAAGAAAGCAAGAAAGACAAAAATAAAGAAAACAAATTGACGAATAACGTTCGTTAATTACTATCTTCAATTCTTTGAAGTCGTATTCTTTTCCGTAAGGAGGTAATAGCAGGACACTATGCAGTTGAAACTGGTTTTATATTACCATCTGTGATAAACTTTATTGATATTATCATCTGTGATAAACTTAATTGATATTGCCATCTGTGATATACTTGGCTGATATTACCAACTCGAGGTTGTAGAAAATAGCGCTTGATTTTGATTTTGACTGTATCTTCGTGTACAACGCATGCATCAAGCAATGCCTTGATAGAATGGCTATCAACTTAAAGTAATTTGTGTACGACAAGGGGACATTCAATCAATAAATTTCTCCATAAACCGTACAAATATGTTTGTGGGGTGGACTTGTTGAGTATTTTCATTATTTTATTTTAATATATGAAAAAAATAAACAGAATAATTGCCCAAAAGTTTCTTTTTCTTCATTGTTCAATATGTGAAAAAAGTGAATAATGTTCTGTCAAAATAGTCTGGCCTAATAAAATGGAAACGTCTTTTTCGCTAGAAATAAGAAAAAGAAATCTGAAATGTTATGTAATATCAGTCTTCCTATATGGCAGTGAATGCTAGACAATTTCTGTATAAAGCACATGTCTGTAGCTGAAGCTAGAGACATGTGCTTCTACAGAAAGATGCTGAGAAGACTGTAGACTGAACATGTGAACAACGAATATATTTTATAGAAAATGCAAACAAAAATAATACTTATACTTAACAACAGAAAGGTACAGTTGAGATTTATGGACACATAATAGGGAAAAAGTGCTTGGACCATTTAATACCTACACGAGATTTTGTAGACATGAGAATCAGAAGAATTGAGCCCATAACCTACCTAACGAGTTTGTGTAAATCTTTGGCAAAACAGGGTTTAGGAGAGATAGCAAAAAGGCATAATTTACTAAGATCTAAGAAGAATAAGAAATTGTGGAGAGCCATGATAGTCCACGTCCTGAAGGAACACGGCACATAGAAAAAGAATCACTTGCAGCATTTAATTAATAGATTGCTTTTCTTACTTTCTCGTTGCAACGGCATCAAAAATAAGCGAGGTGGTTTTTTTTATGTTTTGTGGAAACGTCAACGCTATGTCTACAAATGTGTTCCACAAAAATCATTCATATTTTGAAAATGTCAATTTATTTTGGAAACGATATTTAGAGGTTACTTTTTAAGGACTGGTCGTCAGAGTAGAAAAAAAAAGAGAAGCAAAATTCGTCGATACGCCAAACACCTACTTGTATAGCTGCTCAACCTCTGCAGCTCATGACACCTGAAAAGAGCACACCGCGTGAAAAAGAGATTGCGCGGGAAGGTCACATCTGGTGGCTTCTGGAAAAATTAGATTTTAGAAAGTTCGGCTTTCAGAAAAAAATACAGAGCAGTCATTTTTTTTCTTTATACAAAAACGTACAAATAGCTATGGTTTTCATTTTGATTACAAAAATAAAATATCCTCATGTCATATAATGATAAAATAAATGAGTGTTTCAATTTATCCGTCGCTTGAATTTTAATTTGAAACATTTTTAAATGTAAATGTTCGTTCACTGTGATTTATTCTCAGCGTTGACTTCGTCCTGGGTATGACGATAAACTACATCGGGCAGCAAGGTCTCTAATCGGGAAGTTGGAGGTTTTGATGAGCGTGGAAGCATCTCTTAATTGCTGTTGTTCCAAGATTCACCCTGACCAGGGTATAAAAAGAGATTTTTTATAGTAAAACTAGCAGTAATACATTTTTTTTTTAAAATATTACCAGCAGTACATTTTTGAGCTTGATATGCCGTAGAGCAAAAACAAACTGGGCGAATCAGCGCTGAATTAAGTGCTTTATCAAGGAAATAATAAAAGTATAAATATTTCCACAGTAGAATAGATATTTCTTTTCATTATGAAGCTACCTAATTAAGGACTTACCTACATAAATAACTGCCGATATTAGCTAGGTCAAAAAATATCTCTTTTTCTTAAACGGTATCTACTGAAGAAGATCTCTGTACTATGGATCAGCCGAAACATTAACATGACAATCAAAATCTCGAGCAGGATTTCTATAACTCATAACGGTCGTTGGGCACCATATATCCTGCCGCCGAAGGTATCGCTGAGTGTGTTTAAAGCAAGTTAGACCAACACCCCTTTTCAATTCATTTTGAATTCAGGATTGTTCTTCTAAACTAGGTAAGACCGCAGACTATTCTACAAGGTACCAAAAACATTCTGTCCGTTTTTAAAGGAAAAAACGAAAACGCTTTACAATATGTGTATCTTATATTTAGTCTTCGAAGTAATCGCCATTGGCATCCAGCGCCTCCTGCTAACGTGTCTCCAGCTGTTCAATGCCCTTGCGGTAGATCTCGGGGGGTTTTTACGCAAAGAAGTCCGTGAGGGCTTTGCGCAAGTCTGCTTCATTGGTGAAGGATTTCTCACGAAGATGGTTATCCAGGGAGTGGAAGAGGTGGTAATCGGATGGCGCAAGGTCAGGTGAATAAGGTGGATGGCACAAAGTCTCCCAACCAAGTTGCTGTATGGTATCTAGATCTCTAGACACTTCCATCCTTCTCACAGCTGTCCGGCTTATAACCGATGGCCGGGCACGGCGCGGGTGTTTTTTTATAACGTCTGATGTTCCTACTTCCGGCTGTTCGAATTTGAAAACAACTGCTACACGCATTTCGTATATATTTCAACTTGTATTATTGACTGGTAGCCATTCCCAGCTGATCGATCAGAAAAAGCGTTCAATTAGAATGGAACAAAAACAGCACCATGTTTAGATGTAATAGAGTATATCTTTGTCAATTACTTTAAAGTACTTTCATTAAAAAAAAATTTAAATTAATGCAGTTACTAATATAACAGTAGTAGTCTGTATTTATTCAGTCGAGGACATGAAGGGAAAACCAGGCAACATGAAGACCCACTTCAGACCAAAAATATTTTGGGGTTTTTGAAATTCAATTTGTCACTGTGCTACGACGGATATAAAAGAAAAAAAATAAAGCAATTGTTAAGTTTGATGAAAATTTTCACTATATGGATGGACTCAATCATCAAGTTAAATGGCTGTTAAACAATCAACTCATTGTTGGCTACAATTGAGTGCAGTTTGTATTAGATTGCTTGAACATTGAGGGAGTTCTTAGTTTGTAATTTGTGTTGAAATCTATTTTTGGTTTTTCGCGGTTTTTATCTAAACGCAGTGGTGTAGAAATAAAAATGAAGTATTGTTGAGCTCATCATGATGTAAGTAACCTACATACCAAGTTCGAACGAAATCAGAGGAAAAAGTTGAATTTATCGATTCTGATCGGCTTTATCGATTACTGATTTAAAAAAAAATTATCGGTTTTTACGCTAAACCCTCTCTATTACATTGTACAATGTATATGTTAAGTTTTTTCAAAATCGGTTGAATGGATCTCGAGTGAAAAGGTATTGCACACAGAGACACAGAGACACACAGACATCCTCTGTTTTATATATATATATAACCGTTTGAATCCAGGGGCCCGCTCTGCTGATCTATTTCACGTATACCTAGAAGAACCATTCCTTGGTTTTGTCAGTTCTAACCTTCAAGGCCAGGACCCTTCATGCCACTCACATTGCCAGATTCCCTCCATTTTCCAATCGTTAGAAGTTCCACTAAAACAGCTACTTCCCGTGAACCACTGTTCTATGGAACCGACTCCCAAGAGGATATTTACCCGATCACTACAATATTAACCTGTTAATGTCAAGGATTAACCGTTATCTTCCCATCCTATCCATATGAACTGCTTCTTACGCCCTACTCTCATGCGTGACTCCAAGAAGTCGCATTGAAATATTCTACCTAGTCATCGACCTACCGGCTAAACTGTGTGAGAATAGTCGGAAGAGGCCAATTGCTGACCAGGGCGCAGAGCTGCGCCTTAGAAGTCAACGTCATTACCAGTGGGAGGTGGAACGGAAGGACACGGGGCAACATGAACATCTCCACTTTAAAAGAAACCGGTAAGCCATTGCACTCTATTACACTATACCTCGAGTTGCCCTGGGTCTTGTACAGAGTGAACCGCACTGTGAAAAGAAGATATATTCATACCTTTTTCGAGAGGCAATACTTCGAAATGAATGAACCAGAGACGAAATTTGTGTATAATTTCGAATTCCTTATACTTTTAAGTGTGATTTCAAATGGAATCTTTGATAAATACTTGATACCAATGTGTTTGGTTTGTTTTACGCCATATCAACACATTGAGGGTCATTTAATGCCGATATTTAATTTAATAAAAAAAATAAAGTCTTGTATTTAAAATATCATATAAAAACAAAAACTTAATTTGAACTAGTAGGTCGAGTGAGTATTCTATTACTATAGCTATTGTTTGTTTGACAGCATATCAACACTTCATGGGTCATTTAATGCCGAAATTTAATTTTCTTAGGAGCATTACTAATTTATTTTACAAAAATGTATTGCTAGTATTTTTTTACTATGAAGGTGTATTGCTGATATTTTTAATATGAAAATGTATTTTTATACTTTCATAGTATTTTTAACCCCGTTTTGGGGGTTAACTATATTCTTATAGTTGGGACCCTAACAGGTGCTACCATCCCGAGTCGAGGCGGACCTGGGTACAATAGCAATTAAGAGGTGGTTCCACGCACCCCGAAACCTCCCGATCATAGTCCTTGCTGACCGAGATAGTCTATCGTCATACCCAGGACTTGAGCACAGTGTGTAAGAGAATAGGAAAATGTATAGCTTCTTCTTTAATTGTTGTCGTGGAAGGCCACCAGCCCCACTGAAGGGCTTGTCGTGCTGCCGGTCACCAGTCAAAGTTGTGTCCGGACAGAAACCTGACACCACAGCGTCAACCAACAAAAGGTCAGCTCCGGTGGAAGTACCAAAGAACGCCGTTAGTGGCCCTGGGGAGTGGACTGAGGTGGCGAGGAGGGGAGCCAAGGCATGAAATCCGCCTCCCCAACAGGATTTCATCGAAAAAGTCGCTACCAACCAGCTGCAGCAACAACGACAACAGCCGAAACAGCAGCAACCTGAACAGCAGCAGCAACAGCAGCAGCAGCAGCAGCAACAACAGCAGCAGCAACAGCCCAAGCCGCAGTGACAACAGCAGCAGACGCAGCGACAACAACAGCTGCAGCAGCATCAGCCGAAGAAGCTTCAGCAACAAAAAGCATATGGAGCTGCCCAAGCAGCTGCCGGAGCAACAACAGCTGCAGTAGTCGGAGAAGCAGCAACAGCAGCCTAATCACCAACAGGGGAAGTTGCCACAGCTGGACATCTACGTGGAGATAGAGAAAATGCCTCCACCGCGATCCTTCTCACTGAAAAGGGACAGATATTAATAGGAAGAAGAGGATCTAAAGCATACCAAAAGGGAGAAGAAGTCTGGTCGGAGTAGGGCTGGGAAGGCCCTGGTAGCTACCATGACCCAATCAGTTCTTGTTTCGCCAGAAAGAAGTGAAGGAAAAGGAAGGAAGTTTTCTCCAGAGGGGAGAAAATTTGTTTCATTGACCGAGAGGGCTTCGAGAGGGACCTTTCATCTCAAAGAAAGGCCTACTTGAGGCCTCTATTCAAATGCACCTCTGTTGATGGGAAGTCAAAAGAGGACCTGAGAAATTTTCCCGGCGACCCCAGTGTAATTACCCTTATAAGAAACACCGGGAGTAACCTCAAAGTTTGGGACCATAATGCGAGAGCTAAAGATGCCTCCCTGAAGCTCCGGATGGCTCAGATAGAGTTTCCTGAGCTGAAAATACTAGTCTAATTTTAGTCTGGAAGCGTCACGATTCTGCTCCACACCTCTTTATATAGGGCTCTCAAATTAACCCCACAGACGTCGGTGATATTTTCACAGAGTGTTGGAATTCGTCCGATGTAGGCACTGGGAGTATGGCACAATCCATCGCGGTCTTGACCCCCACAGATTTTCGTCCAGTCTGTGTTTAAGGGATTCTTGACTTTAAAAGATGTCTATCAAGCTAGATATCTTGAATGCGATGGCTTGAGAGATTGGGTAAGAATTCCCTCCTGCTTCGTGATATCTTGTCCTTCGGTGTAGATGCAGTGCGATCCAGGCGACACACTATGTTTGCGATGTTGATGCTCGTGTGCTGTCTATTCAGAATATGGGCACCAGCTGGGCAGAGGTGTTTCGTTGTTAGTAAAACGTTCCCTGGGTGCGAGGATGGACCTTGTTCAAGTCGACCCGGGGGTGTGGTGATCGTGACCGATATTGCCGTTAGCAGTAGTTCGTTTCGGGTCGTTGCGGTTTATGCGCCCAACGACTAGACGGAGCATGTCGATATTTTCCGTCGGTTGGGTCCGTTCCTGGTCGATGCTTAGTCTTAATGGGGGACTGGTTGCCATCCTGGACCCCAAGATAGACAGGAGGCGGGGAGATAGCGGGAGGTCATCGGGCGATCGTAGCTTGGTTAATCTGATCGACGAGTTTAGGCTCGTCGATAGATACCGAGTTTATCATCCGAGGCGGGAGATCTGGACGTGCGCTCTTACGTGGCCGTCTCTCCGAGTAGCCAGTTACCTGGACAGGATCTTAATTAGAAGGGTCGATCTAGATTTGCTATACTGTCCCACGTTTCACCGGTTAGACTATTCAGACCATAGACTAGTCTGTGCTCGTATGGTGTTAGGTGCTAGGCCTAGAATGACTGGACACTGGAAGTTCAATTTGACAGGCGGGACTTCCAGCAACAGCTGACCAGATTAGTGCAGCGGAAATTAGTGGGGGCGGTTATTGGGAATGTGGTGGGAGAGGATTAGGGTTAGGATTAGGTCATCACCACTGAACATGGCCAACGACTCGCTCTAGATAAGGCTAAGGTTCTAGAGAATAGTCCGTACCGGGCGGAGGCTAGGGGGATTCCCTAAAGATAGCACTAGCTAGGTAGGCTCTGGAGCGTGGGGCTAGGAAGCTCTACCAGGGTCATTAGACAAAGGTTAAACAAGATGTCTAATGAAGCTGTGAATATGGGCGCTGAAGTGTCGTACTCTGAAGTCGACCAAGGACATGCGTGAGGCCTTTCGACTGCATTTCGAGAGTCGGTTTTCCAAGGAGCCTGGTCTCTGTGGCGATGAGATTCGCTGACTTTCCTCGGCTTGAGCCGACTGAAACAGCTAGCTGCGAGGGAGAGATCACAGAGGAGGAAGTTCACTTGGCATTGAAGAGAGCCGGTTTTCCAAGGATCCTGGTCTCTGTGGCGATGAGATTCGCTGACTTTCCTCGGCTTGAGCCGACTGAAGCAGCTAGCTACGAGGGAGAGATCACAGAGGAGGAAGTTCACTTGGCATTGAAGAGAGTCGGCAATGGTAGGTCTCCGGGATTTGATGGTCTGTCTTATGAGTCTGTCACACATCTTTGTTCCGATTTTGACAGTTGTGTTCAACAACTGGATCAGGAAGAGGTCCATCCCCGATCGGATCTCTAGTTATGTTAGTTTCAAGATGAGAATCAGTCATTCTGATCCTACTGGATCCATGTAAATGTCAGTTGGCAAAAAAGGTCTGATTTAACATGCCGTCCTCTATCTATTGTGATAACTGACCAGCGGTTTATGATCTGTTAAAACTAGTACTGCGAGGTCTAGCGTAATTGACAGCGGCTCGGAATGCGAAATCGTAGAACAGTGTTCGAATTCCAGTCAGGTTCCTTGCGTTCACTTCCGCTTGGGAAAGTGTTGAATCCCTATAGTCTCCGTGGGTTGAATAGCAAGACAGATTGCTCCCCCCTATACACTTGGTTGGTAAACAACATAACGCAGAAAGCAACGTCAGGAAATCATCTGCCTAGATGATTGAAAAAGACATGATCTCCTAAATGTGTATCACGTGTATGTGATATGATGCAGTCGATAACGACTCGGAATAAGAAACCGAAGAGTAGTGTTCGAATTCCAGTCGTGTTCGTTGGTGTTCAATTGAGCTTGGGAAATGTATGAATCTATCTCTTCTCCGTGAATAGCAGGGCAAAGTGGGGCTTATACTAGACTAGCAACTCGTCTACTCCTTCGAAGAAACGGCCGTTTACTGCGGGAGATCTTATGCCTCGTTAGTGACGAATCGAAAGCTGACATGATCGTCTAAGCGTGGATCACGTATGGAGCTTAACTAACTGAAAACTAACTTTCAGTAAGTGTTAAATGCGAAGAACGACTGCAGAACAGAGTCGCTAATAATTCTCGTTGTCCGAAAGTGTTGGATATCGTTTCTGTATTAAGATAATTTACTGTCAACGATGCGTTCCTGTAATTTGGTACCTAATTCAAATGTTGAAGTATCGACTTCTAGGCAAAGATCAGCCTTTGGATCCAAATAGGCTTAGACTAACGTTATTAACTAAATCTCTTTAGCCTTTTCGAAAGCTAATAGGCAAGTGTCCGACAACTGTCAAGGGATAAACTGTTTCAGAACATCACGGAATGAAACAGTGATAAGATTTGAAAAGGCTTCAGAATTGATGTAGATTTCTTCATCGGTGGGAGTAGAGACCATTTACGTTCAGCAACAGTTTGTGTCCGGTAATAAGAAAATTCTTGATTGGCTAATTTTGTTATCAGGAAAATCGATTTCACTCAACCCAAATTTGGTCCTGGCTGTGCGGCCTGACGCATAATGCATTCCTCCTTTTTTATCATTTCGCCTCAAGTAAGGTAATAAAGCCACTAAGACGCAAACGGTTACTGAGTGTTAGCGAATATGAAAAAATAGAGACACTATTAAGGAGAGACAACAATAAGAGGAATTAATGCAGAAGATAACGGTTGACATTGTATTTAAGTATTTGAAGATCAAACTTGACTGGGAAGCAAGAAGTCGGAAGAGATTTCCGCAAGCGAGAATTTCGATAGAAGAAACTGTTATCATAGAAATTACGGCTACATCTAGCCATTTCAACTGTAAATCGATGAGACCTATCCGCCCATCTAGTACAGCGCTTAAATGCATAAAGTCTAGGTACCATAGAGGAAATTTCATCAGAACAATGACCATGAAAAGAACACTACTTTCGAGCGGTGGAAAAGAATTGAAGCCAAGATGCCATGTCAGGACCAATAACATTGCAGATTCTTCTTTGGTCGTTATCAAGAATGTCTAAATATATAGAACTTCCTAAGTATATTGGTGAGTCTCTGCAGGGTTTCAAACTCTCCACTAAGTATGGACCTGCTTATAAACTGAAATATAAGCGACCAATATTTAACTATTCCTGGATCAAGTAAATAAATTGAATCAAGAAAATACAAATTAAAATATAATCGGCTAATGTGTAGCTGCCCCGAAGCAAGTAAATAACTACGGATTAATATATAAACGAGGAATATTTACACATACCTGAACGAAGTAAATGTTTATCGATCCATAAAGGGCAGATATTTTCCTTTTCTTGAATCAAGAAAATGTTTATAAACTGAAATATAAATAAAACTATCACCGGATTAAATGTTTATAGACAGAAATAAAGAAAAAGACTGATTTTGGTATTAAATAATCCAACAATCTTTGAAGTGTCGAAAAACCAACCACACCAAACTAACTTAATGCTAACTAAAAGCTGATATTAATTAATAACTTCCCCTAATTCTGTAATTTTCAACATATTCATAAGGTTAAAAAACACCCATAAATCTTGGAAAACACAGAACAAAATTTTTCAAGAGAAAACGTAAAATTCATATTAACGAAAATGTGTAAAAATTGCTTCTTTTGGAATATCTGTTTTGCCTTATAGAAATTTAACGATCACAATATACGATGCCAAACTGTTTAATTCCCTCAATTGGGCTGTAATAGGAAGAATAAACAATCTGGAACGGTAATCTAACTATATATAAAATTCTGGGATTTCCGTTAGTCAGTACGTCTGTCACACCCTCTAAGATAGCCATACATTGGCCGATCGAAACCAAATAATTTTTCATTCATTTTTTGGAAAATTAAAAATTTTATTATTTAGCATACAAAATACTCACACTATTTTAAAACAATTTAGTGATTTAAATAACACACTTACTTAATAAAAATGTTTTTTGCATATATTTTCTTTAATTTTTATATATACAAGAATACAGTTCACCCTGTGTATGCGAGAACTAAAAACAAATCGCAAGGCCAAACGCCTCAGAAAGTTGGAATTTGAATCCAGAAAGAAATATTTACGTATGGCCAGTTGCACGTTGCGTGCTCAAGAGTAAGACATTTCAAGAATTTATTCTTCGGTGTTAAAAAGGAAAAAATAAATTTTATTAAAAAATATTGTTTACCATGAAGTCCTATAAAATTAAAAAGAATTTAAAAAATTATTAAACAGCGAATTAAGGTTTTTTGTCAAAGTATTTTCCAAATAGATCAGCTTATTCAAATTTCATCGATTGGTTTTCGAAACGTAGAGTTTGTACAAACGTTTTAGTGATTACTTCAACAATACTAAATTTTGTGAGGATTTGAACAGGCGTTAGCATCTTGGACAAAACAATTCTAGTAGTCTTAAAATACTGAAAATCGCTATGCAGCTTCCAAGTTTTAATTGTTTTCTGAGACACAAAGTAAAGTTGAGAATGTTGAATACCACCAAACTTCACTCTGTTATCAAATCAGTTCTCTGCTATTGTTATTTATTTCGATGCCGGACATTGTGGACGTGTGAAAACAGTTGGTCTTTTTTGTTACAATATAATGTGTCACATCATACTTGACAGTCGAACTACTGAAATTCGATTTTCGTGATATTCAGAAATTCTTGCAAACTCTTCTGAACTGTGAAAGTGAAAGTGAAAGTGAAACTGTGATCTACAGCTGCTTAACAGGGTTACTTTTTTTTATTATTGTTGATTGAAAACAACCATTTGATTTAATGTCTGTTTCAGAATCGATTTACTGTTGTCTCTTCAGATCGATCGCTATACCAAAACGATAAAGAATATCTCCCCCTCCCCAAACAGAAGTAGAAATCACGGACGACCACAAACAGGGTAGATATAAATCAAGATTTAGTTGCATAGAACTTTGGACATATATGAGGATAATCGTATCATTCACTTCTTGTGAGATAAACTTATCTGGATTTTTTTATTATTATTTTATCATGAAAATGACAGGAATTATTCGGGAACAGCTAGAAATCACCAGCATGTAGTTCGATTGAGGAGGTAAAAAGACTGGCATGTTCTGAAACACTCGGCATCACCGATAATCATAATCCTCCGGCATAATTTTTGCGCTAAAATATTTCTAGGAGATTTTCTTACCTGAGCTCTCGTATTGCAGGTGTTCCCTTTCATTTTGTTTTCCACTCCAAGCAAGGTTAGGATGTCAGGGTGTTACTGAGAATGAAAGAAAAAGAGTTGACCATACAATAACAGTATACAATGAAACAGAAGATGGATGGTATTGCATTTAAATTTTTTAAGATCTTAGTTGACAAGAAAGTAGGAAGAAAGGCGACACTGCATAAGCGAGTAAATCGAGGGAGGAAAATAACAAAACAGAAGTTGCACTTACATTTAGCGATTTCAATAATGAAATTAGCAGATCTGACTGCTATTCTACTACGGAGCGTAAGTTGATAAAATCGAGCTACCGAAGAAGATAGCCGATTAGAACAATTTTAGTGAGAATATTTATAGAAGAAACAAACGCAAATTACATTACAACGGTTCGATTAATGTCTAAAGCCGAAATATCAAGTCATTGTCGAGTCTTCTTTGGATTATTCCAAGAATCTTTTCTCTCCGAGCCAAATAATAAAACCACTAAGATGCAAGGGGTTACTGAGTGTGAAAGAATCTGAGAAAAAGAAAACATTAAGGATAGAGAAAAATAAAAGAAGAGGAATTAAGAAGACAGGCGATAACGATTGACATTGTATTTAAATTTTGGAAGATCAAAGCTGACTCGGAAGCAAGAGGCTGGAACTGATTTCCACGGGCGTGAAGTTCGAGAAATGAAACTTAGGCATACAACTTAAGGGTTCATCTAGCCATTGCAACTGTATAATGATAAGACCTAACTGCCAGATTAGTACTGCACTTAATTTCATAAAGTCTAGGTACTAGAGATGAAAACTCCTCAAAACAATTACTATGAAAATATTTATAGAAAAGGCACAGGGAGGTTTTATGAGGTGGGACGGTGGTGTAATGGATAGCGGCTCGGATTGAGGAATCGGGGAGCCGAGTTCGAATTCAAATCGAAATAATTACATTAACTTACGTGCTTGAGAAAGGTATGAATCCTCTTCTTCTCCCTCTAGCAATGGGTAAATATCAGGACAGACTGGGTTCTATAGCTTTGGATGGCAACTGGTTTACCTCAGAAAGAAATGGCAACCTACTTCGGGAAAAAAAATCTGCCTCGTCAATCGTGTACCGAAAGATACATGATCGCCTAAGCGTGTACCACGCGTGGCACGTGACTGATTTCGTTAACGAAGTTAATCTAATAAAGATCCAAAAATGTTTTCATGACAATAAGAGTCATTACCACCGCTCATAACTTTTCATAATTTTGCTGTGCTATGGGCAACACTTGTAATTCATTTCTATCAAAGGAACGTTATTGGAAGATGTTCAAAGATCTGCATTTTAAGTAATCAGTTCATTGCTGCCAAAGTGGATTCTGGTAAATATTTCATTTTTATTTTGATATAATCTTTTGTGTAATGCACTCACTTAAAATCCTTGCTTGTTTTGGAATATATAGTAAACATTAAGCTAATAAGTGTTACTGTTGAATTAATTATTATTTTGCGTATATATATATATATATATATATATATATATATATATATATATATATATATATATATATATATATGAAGTAATCTCTTTAAGCTGCAGCCTTTGAAAGTTCGGTGAAAAATAATCTTTATTCATAAGAACCTGATAGCTACTAATATTCTTTGCGGTGATTCTTTAAATAAACGAAGGAGTTAAAAATCCGGTATCTTCCTTGCCAGGAGTTCAACTTCGCTATTCTGTTTTCATAACCTCATCAACTCTTGCCATTTTGAGTCTTTTTATTTTCTGTTGAATAATAAAAAAAAACAACAAAAACAATTGCACACATTTTGAGTTAACTGATAATAATCCATTAACAGTAAAATATATTTTATAATCAAACAGAAATTACACTACAGATACAAATATATTTTCTTTTACAATGGTAAATTATGAACGATGGCAGTGTGAAGAAAGTGAATTCCATTGGAATTAACTCTCCGCTCAGTAAGGAGTGATATGATCAACAGGTGTCACGTGACCGTCATCTAGCGACTGTTAACAAAAATGGCGTAAAGGTGGTCAATCTCTAAACTAAACTCAAACAGTAATACCTATAATCAGAAAGAAACACCAGGTTTGTTTGTTTGTTTGTTTGCTTTGTTTTACGGTATACCAACCTCAATGAGTTATTTAATGCCAACAAGATTTTTATTGCTGGTGAATTTTTTCTTCAAAATTGTATGGCAGGTAATATGTTTTTCAAAAATATATTCCTTTAAAATTCATTGTTGGTAATAATTTTTACAAAAATTTATTGCTGGTATTAAACCCTATTTTTACATTTTCATAGTGTTTTGACCCCAGTTTAGGCGTTAACTATATAGGGTTAACTATTAACTGGGACCCTAACAGGTCAGGACCTGGCAAAACCGGAAATTAAGAGGTGGTTCCACGCTCCTCAAATCCTCCTGATCAGAGGCCTTGCTGTTGGATGTAGTTTGTCGTCTTACCCAGGACGCGGATGTAGTTTATCGTCATACCCAGGACGCGGATGTAGTTTATCGTCATACCCGGGACGCGGATGTAGTTTATCGTCTGACCCAGGAATGGATGTAGTTTATCGTCATACCCGGGACGCGGATGTAGTTTATCGTCTGACCCAGGAATGGACGTAGTTTATCGTCTTAAACCAGGACGCGGAGGTAGTTTATCGTCATACCCAAGACGCGGATGTAGTTTATCGTCTGACCCAGGACGCGGAGGTAGTTTATCGTCATATCCAGGAGGCGGATGTAGTTTATCGTCTGACCTAGGAATGGATGTAGTTTATCGTCATACCCTGGACGCGGAGGTAGTTTATCGTCATAACCAGGACGCGGAGGTAGTTTATCGTCATACCCAGGACGCGGAGGTAGTTTATCGTCATACCCAGGACTGGAGACAGAAGGCGTTTCTTGGACACAAGGAAGGGGGTCTTGGAGAAGTTGTCGACGGCAATGGAAGGCAGTGGGTCACGTATCTGACGACTTTGTGTGAATGGATGGCAGAATAAAGAGTGGGAGGTAAAACGAGAAACGTTGCTAAGGGCTACAAGAGATAGGAGGCTGTAGAGAGCCATGATCAATTGCTATGACTGATATAGCAATTAATTAACGTTTTAATACACTAAACTATTGTCGCGACGTTGTGATAAAAATAACAAAGATGAAGATAACAGTTTCCTGTTAAAGGATTTAATGCAGTGCTTCTCAAAATAGCTGATGTGGCGTGCCGGCAGTTTTCTTTTCAATATGCGAGTGACAGGAGATCAAAGATTTCCAATCCAACGGGGGAGTTGGGATGTCCTATTTCAGGGTCATTTTGAGGCTATCTATACTAAACATAAGCACATGATGCCTTATTCATTCTAAGGCCAGCCATCATTGACTTCACAAGTTTTCCCAGTGTCCCAGGCAGTGGTACCATGTTTGTGCCATATAATTATATAACAACGACCCGAGAAAATATTACTTGAACATTAGTAGTATTATTCATTATGAATTTAATCAATTAAATGCTAATGTTAAAACTTTTGGGCCCAATTCTTCGTGATTATTCCCTTTTTTTTCTCAAAGTCAGACGGTTTATTTAAAGGCAAAATTAGAAATACAGTGCTGTTCGATAAAAGTGACTCACCTGATTTTTTATACAGTTCTGTTCGATAAAAGTGACTCACCTGATTTTTTATACAGTGCTGTTCGATAAAAGTGACTCACCTGATTTTTTATACAGTGCTGTTCGATAAAAGTGACTCACCTGATTTTTTATACAGTGCTGTTCGATAAAAGTGACTCACCTGATTTTTTATACAGTGCTGTTCGATAAAAGTGACTCACCTGATTTTTTTATACAGTGCTGTTCGATAAAAGTGACTCACCTGATTTTTTATACAGTGCTGTTCGATAAAAGTGACTCACCTGATTTTTCTTACTAAATGTTCTCTTCTCCGATGAAACGAAAGTTGAGCTACATTCAAAGGATAAGCGATTTAAAATCCGAAGAAGAAGCTTTGAAAGCTCTTTGAATTTAGCAGTAATTACTGTCAAGCATCCGTTCTTCTGGGGATGCTTTTCTTTTCATGGAACTGGTTTCTTAAAACCTATTGAAAACACCCTCAGGAGCGAGCAGTACAAGAGAATTTTAGAGTCTTGTCTGCTCCCTTCTGCTGAAAGGGTGCAAATCGACCCCACCAAGTTCATTTTTATGCAGGATAATGCTCCCTGTCACAAATCAAAATTGATGAAGGAATACTTTGATGAGAAGCAGGTGAGTGATATGACATGGCTGCCCCAATCTCCTGACCTCAACCCCATAGAAAACGTATGGAGCATTATAAAGTACAGGCTCTCGAGAAAGCAGTTGAGCAACAAAGAGTATTTGATTGTGAATTTCATATCCGAATGGAATTCAATGCTTGGAGATGAGATTTGCCAGAACCTAATCAAGTCAATGCCAAAAAGGGTTGAAAAGGTTATTCAAAATAAAGGAGGACCCATAGATTATTAAATATTTCGAACTATATTACCTATTATAAATAAATTATACCTATATTATTCTTTATTTAAAGCTGTTCGGTTATGTTTCCATTGGTTACTAGTTGCAGGAAATAAGTCACTTTTTTTGCTCATAGTTTTTCCCTAAATGTCATTTATATCCAAAATTATAATTATCAATAGAATACTTTAGGGTGAGTAAACTTTTTCATTAGGTGGCCGGGAAGGGGTCTTTATATATTAGTAAGATTAAAAATTAGTCTGACCCCAAAAACAAGAGGCGAAAAAATATTTAAGTAAAAAAAAATCAGGCGAGTCACTTTTATCGAACAGCACTGAATATATCCATGAAAATGGCCTTTTGGTATTCTTGCGTGATCTTACAGAAACACACGCCACATCGTCACGATGGTGTTGACATACGTATTTTACTTCACTGTTTTGCTATTCATTACATCGCATTCGTTAGTTGTATAAGAATGACTTTTAACATAAGTGAGTAATTGAAAAATCGAACCATAATAAATATAAAACTATAATGAAAATGTTTCAAAAAATAAGTCAGATATACCAGCAATTATTCCGTGGTGTGTAATATGACTAAAGTTTCTTTGTTTCTAGGAAACTCTCCGCGTACCGGAAGACGATGACTCGCGTACCGGCATCAATACGCGTATCACACTTTAAGTAGCACTGGTGTAAATAATGTTTGCAAAGAAATCCATAACAATTTGCAAAACCTTTGACTAAAACTACTTATTGGAAGGCCTGTAGTTGTATGTGCTCATGTAACGTAAAAACATTTCTCTAAATTATAGAATTTACCTTTGCAATATATTTAATCGTAAATTGATTTGCAATTTGCCATACGAATACATTGTAACGCCTCCAGGAAATTGAAGAAATGTTATTATTACATGAATTATTCAAATCTCAAACGACTAAGATTTGTTCTTACAATCATTTTTGTATCGAAATACATAGGAAAATTACGTTACTATAGAAATTAGTTGCAAATAATATGTCGGGCGAAATACACGGTAATATGATGCGGAGGACAGCTATTCGAAATCCTAGAATTGTTCTAAATAGTAAATCCTATCTTTATCATTTTTAAATTATAAAAAATACATTATAAATATGCAAAGACATTGCAAAGCTTATATCAATGATTTTCAGAATAGCGTTTCAAACTTCAGGAGTTCTTCTAATTAATGAGTTCTTTATAATCATCTTTTTATAGAAATACGTAGCAAATACAGTTCCAATCTAAATACAGATAAAGATATTTTTTGATCCATTTTGGTAACACTTTTATAGAACGATAAGTTGTTTAATCTTTCTTCTCATTTATGGTTTTCAATTAAATCAGCATAAAAAAGCGTTGTGATCAGGAAGAAAGGGATTGTCAGTGGTCAGGAATGAATGCAAGCATTACTGACAGAATAAGGCTATTATATATATATATAATGTATATGCTTTGCTAATGATTTTACTTTGAAAATGCATTGAAAATCACGAAGAAAGGGATTGTCAGTGGTCAGGAATGAATGGAAGGGTTACTAACAGAATAAGGCTATTATATGTAGAATGTAACGCATTGCTAATGATTTACTACAGGAATCCTTTAAGAATGAGCAAAAAGTAAATTGACATTGGTCAGGAATTAACCCAATCATTACTGAGAGCATAGGCCTATCGTATGTAAAATGGAAATGCATTGCTAATAGTTTTACTATCAAAATGCGTTGAAAATAAGGGAGGAAGAGATTGTCAGTGGTCAGGAATGAACACAAGCATTAAGGCTATTATATGCATGATGTAAATATAGTATAAATATTTTATTGCGAAAACTTGATTATAAATGTGTTTACTAAAGAAATACATTGAAAATCAGGAAGAAAGGGATTGTCAGTGGTCAGAACTACATCGGAACTAACGGAATCGGGTTATTATATATATATATATATATATATATATATGTGTGTGTGTGTGTGTGTGTGTGTGTGTGTGTGTGTGTGTGTGTGTGTGTGTGTGTGAGCGTACGAAGACCGTGAGAGAAACAGAGGGAAATGTATTGATAAGAGAGGGAAGGGTCAAATTAACAAGAATCCGAATAAAGATAGGGACCGAGAAGTTAGCCAATTTGCAGCCAATGTCTTGGAGTGGGTTTGGCGCTGAAATCCAGCGAATTGCGATCAAAATAATCGATATCCTGTGTAAGTGGCATGAGATGCAGATTGGCAACTCTTCTAGTTTTGCTTCTCTGCCAAGACCATTGTCTTTTTCTGTCGTCTTCTTTATTGCCACGTTCGATCGTCATTCTTCGGCCTACCCCCGTTTCTCGTCAGCTTTCCAATCTTTCTTGATGTCTTTGCTCTCACGTTAACAGGAATTCTTTGTCAGTGTATCGAAAGTGTGTCTGGACAAAGATTAGTTTCAATTACTTACAAAGAAAAAATTATATTTTAAGTAGGGGACTTACAGAGAAGTCTACATGAAGAATTCATTCTTTCCCTTTTGCCTAAGGAATCAGTTTTTTATTTATTTATTCATTTAAGAGAACTTTACCCCAACCCACGCACGCTAAGGCGCTGTTTTAACTTGGCAAATTTAATTTTAATAAATGCAGATAATACTGAAGTACTTTTTCATATCTCAGTATTATAAATAAAGCTAGAAAATTTCATTTTTTGTAGTTAATGAATTGACCAATTTTTAACATAAATTAACAAAAAATAAACAAATAAACCCAAACAACGTATTTCCCGTTTTACCTTTGCAGAAATACAGTTTAGTTGTTAAAATTAGCCCCAATTAAAGAAAGATCTGCCTAAATACGTGTTGCTCCAGTGAATGATACCGTTTTCTACCGCAGCATCACTTATCAGATATTTGAGCAGGCAGACGGTATCTCCGTCTTCAAATTACAGTAGTAAGTGGGACAGAGTTAATGCAATAGAAAGAAATTTACAAATTTATATTAGGCACATAATGAGGACTGAATATATAAATGAATATATTGAATGATGACATTGAAAACAAAATACTCATATGTGACGCGTTTCGTTCCAGAAACTTCTTCAGACTAATAATGTTTTTATTAAGCCAGTCTATCTATCTATCTATCTATCTATCTATCTATCTATCTATCTATCTATCTATCTATCTATCTCCGTTCCTATCTATCTATCTATCTATCTATCTATCTATCTATCTATCTATCTCCGTTCCTATCTATCTATCTATCTATCTATCTATCTATCTATCTATCTATCTCCGTTCCTAGCTATCTATCTATCTATCTATCTATCTATCTATCTATCTATCTATCTATCTATCTATCTATCTATCTATCTATCTCCGTTCCTATCTATCTATCGATCTATCTATCTATCTCATCAGACGAACTTGCCAAGAGACACTGTGCTTATCTTCCGATGTTCTCTTTTAGGTGAGGTTCAGTAACAGATGATGTGTCAATAATAATAATAATTGTGAGTCAATGACGATAAAACTCTATGGAATGCAGTTTATAATCCACAATGTGATGACTGATGGGTTGAGTGGCACCATCGTTGAACTATATTTATTATAATATTTTGTGCTACACGTGGTTGATTAGACATCCTTGATTTTTAAATAGAGAAATTAATGACTACTGGCTTAGTGATCGAACGTCTTAACAAATAAGATATTTTTTTCTGATGGGAAAAAATTCTACCGTCTTTTTAGTCAGTTAAAATGCTTTCGTCCGACACGTTTTCTTTGTTAAGACTTTCGTTCTCTAAGCAGATGGACATTAATTCCAATGTTTCGAAAACAGAGATGTCTGCTCGAAGATATCTACCCACTAAATATTAAGTTTATAGTAATAAGAAATAAAGTTCGTCTCTTCATTCTTAACACACCTACACACACACACATACACACACACACACACACACACACACACACACACACACACACACACACACACACACACACACATATATATATATATATATATATATATATATATATATATACGAGGGTCATTCAATAAATAAGGTGAATTTTTCGGTATAAGGTCTTCTAATACAGATAGAAGCTTACTTTTTTTAACGTAGTCTCCCAGCACTGTCACACACTTTTCCCATCTGTGCACAAGCTTCCGTATTCCCTCAGCGTCAAAATCTTTGGACTGATGTCTCAGCCAGTCGCTCACAACACTTTTAACTTCATCGTCACTTTTAAACTTCGTGCCTCGTGAACGCTTTCAAGGGACCAAACAGGTGAAAGTCTGTAGGGGCAAGGTCTGGGCTGTAAGGGGGATGAGGGAGCAGTTCCCAGCCCAACCCGTTGATGGTCTGCACCGTTTGGGCTGCTGTGTGAGGCCTTGCGTTGTCATGATGCAAGATGACTCCTTCTGACTGATGACACCTGCGCTTGTCACAACAGATAAGCTCAAAATCCTTTCAATGTCATCCATTGTCACCCTTCTGTCAGAGTGAATGAGGTCATTGACTGATTCGATCACCTCAGGAGACCTAACTTCTGTAGGCCTCCCAGGCCTGTCTTCATTCTCAACACTGCTCCGTCCTTCTTTATACAATTTAGCCCACTTGTAGACATTTTTTAGCTGAAACATGTGGCACTATACACAGGTGACATTCTCTTATGAATTTCAACTGGTTTGCACCCTTCAGCAACCAAAAACTTGATAACTGACCGCTGTTCAATCCTGGAGCATGCTTCTTGGTCGGCCATCTTTGTTAATCGCCAAAACTCTCAAAGTTTTATTAATCTGCAAGAGAAATTAAATCCATGTGAAAAAGAAGTAACACAAAATAAAAAAAAATAAAAAAGAGTAAACTTCTATCTGTATTAGAAGTCCTTATACCGAAAAATTCACCTTATTTATTGAATGACCCTCGTATATATATATATATATATATATATAGAAGAGTAATACATTTCAGATGCAACAAGGAAGGTCTTCAGTGATGCACTGTCTTCATAGCCGATTTCGGGTTTTGCATCATATCGGCTCCAACAGCAACCCCGACCTAATTCCACAAGATTCAGGCCGCCTCCTTGATAGCGTTTTGCTACGCACTTCGACATTGCAAAAAAGATAAATAAAATATGGCTAGGATTCCGACCGTTCTTATTGACATACGTCAGTCAACATCAGCCAATGAAATATATATATATATATATATATATATATATATATATATATATATATATATATATATATATATATATATATATATATATATATATATATCATTATCCCCTTGACTTTTGTAATCGTAGAGTGGATCTGAATGCAGAAGCTACGTTAACAGTGTTCATGTTTCCCATTCATATAAGAGAATGGAGACTACCAGTAATTTGTACTCTCTCTCTCCTTCTCTATCTATATCTATCTATCTCTCCCTATATATATAGTTGTTAAATCATACATGTTAGATGCATCAACGGTGGCCGTCAGTGATGCATTGTTCTCATCGCCGATTTCGGGTTTCGCATCATATCGGCTCCAACGGTAAAGCCAAAAGGGTTGGAGAGGAAATTCACCCACTTTCTTGATCTTTCTTTCCCCCTCCTCCTATGCCACTCCGCTCGCCGTATAGTTTTTAATTTCCCTGTGATTATTTCTCGGAGCTCCTCGAGGGGTTGACGCTCCTCTATTCTTTCCCTTTTATAAAGCTTCTTAAGGGATCTTATCTCATTCCTTAAGTCTTTAATTTTATTCACTCTACGGTTGGAAGTGTAGGGCATCCTTAGCTGCCGTAGCTCGACGTAACCAAATCTCTCTGACGCCATGCTAGTTATTATTGTCGTCATGAAATTTAGTCGCCCACCCACGTCCCCCTTTTTAGCTGATTGCAGTTTCTCGCAAGTGTCCGTGTCAAAGTCCTGACAGGCTCCCTTGTTGTTCGCTGGGTGTCATTTCATCTTCTTTCGGGACCCCTTGCCCAGAGTGAGAGGATCTGAGGCTTGGAGAGACTGGACGCTGTGGTATGACTCTTGCTCCTGCATCTCCTTCGATTTACCAGGGCTTGTACCTGTACGTTTCTCCCCTCAAGGCATTTCATCCGGCTTTGATGTATCTTTAAGCCGCGCTAATTCTTGCAAGTCTTACGGCATATGCATCTGTTCGTATTTGATTGGGCATTTCCGTTCAATTTCAATAAATCCGTCCTGTTGGGGATCACTTCCCACCCCCCTCTCGGGATCCCCGGTGGGTATGATGCACTTGGGTACGTCATAGCAATTTTAGGTTGCTCCTCGCGGAGCATGCAATTTGGGTAGCTAACCCAACTTGCCCCACTAACCGTCTTTCCGGGATACCAATTATCTCTCCATATATATTCTTCTGCTATTAACGGATAGCTCTTCGATTACGAATTGAGCGCTCTTGGCGACTGGCGTTTGTATACTGCTGTGCGCCGATAGCTTAGGGGTAGAATCTCTGACTGATGCCAAATCAGTCGAGTTTCGATTCCAGTTTGAAGCAATCGGACATCTAGTCACACTGATGATCAATCATGCAGCGAAACAGGCTTGTATGTAGATGAATATATATATAATACATTACATTCACTTACGTGCTAATACTCTTGGGAAAGGTATGAATCCTCTTTTTCCGCATGCAGATATGCGTAGGTAAATAGCAGGATAGACCGGGTTCTGTAGCCTTGGATGACAACTGATCTACCGCAGAAACAAATGGTAATCTATTGCGGGAATAATGTGATTTGTCAGTCATGTATCGAAAGATACGTGTCACCTAAGCGTATATCCCGCATGGCACATAACTGACTGATATATATATATACTATTTTAAAAACAAGGAATTTATTAATGGTAATAGTCCCTAAGGCCGTTTCGTCTAACATCTCAGGAGAAAATCGTTGGAAAAATCGATCAATTAAACGAAAAGAACAGCAACAAAAATGAAGAGCAAAAAGGAGGGGCGGGGAAATTGCATGTAAATAATTATCGAGGGACAGTTAAAATAAAATATCCCCTAACAAATTAAGGGACTTCACAAAATCCTTCTGCCGGCAAAGACAAGGTTTCTTTAATCCTATACCGATTGATATATCTATACTGATTGATATATATATATATATATATATATATATATTAGTTCATCCCATAAGTTCTGTTTGAATTTTAACTTTTTGTTAAAATGAACGGAATTTAAAGAGTATTTTATAATGTCTAATGGAGCTGAACATTATTTTTGTTTAGATACATTTAAACTGATCAAATTTTATTTCAGAGAACAATAAAATTAAATTTTGTTTAATTAAAACCCTGGAAGTACCCAAGAATCATTTGAGGCACATAATGCTTTATGAGTTCAAGAAAGGAAACTCAGCAGCCGAAGCGGCTAAAAACATTCACTCAGTTTATGAAGAGGAATGTGTGAATGAAAGAACTTGCAGAAGATGGTTTGCAAAATTCAGAGTTGGAGATTTCACCCATGAAGATGAAGATCGAACCGGATGCCCAGTTGAGTTTGATGAAAAGCTTCTTGAAGCAGCCCTTGAAGAAAATCCTGCTTTATCAGTTGAGGAATTGGCAGTGGTTCTCAGTTCAAACCATACAACAGTTCATCGTCATCTTCAACAACTTGGAAAAGTTCCTAAACTTGGAAAATGGGTGCCTCATGTATTGTCTGAAAACAACCTCAAATCCCGAGTTGACATCTGCTCTTCTCTTCATTCTCGCCAACTTGTTTCACCTTTTTTGGATAGCGACTTGTGACTTTTATCGAAATGTTAAGCGTCGTAGACAGTGGCTTGGTAAAGGGGAAGGACCCCAGCCACAGCCGAGAAGGGAACTTCATGTGCAAAAGGTTCTTTTTCAATCTGGTGGAATTGCCAAGGAATAATCCACTTTGAATTCTTACCACCTAATGCAACAATTCATGCTCATATATACTGTCAGCAATTAGAGCGTTTGAACCAAGCTTTGAGGAAAAAAAGACCTGCTCTAGTGAATCCAAAACGGGTGATGTTTCATCAGGACAATGCGCGACCACACACAGCAAGAATCACGTCGCAAAAGATCGAAGAACTTGGTTGGGAGAAAATTCCTCATCCACCTTATTCTCCCGACCTTGCTCCTTGAGACTACCATTTGTTTCTTAGCTTACAGAATAATTTGGAAGAAACAGCTTTTGTAACACAGGAAGAGGTTAAAACTGACATTTGTGAGTTCTTCGAATCAAAGCCAAAAGAATTTTACAGTAATGGAATTAGTAAGCTTGTTAATAGATGGAAGGAAGTCATAGATAATCAGGGAAAATACATTGTTGATTGGATCAGTAATTAAATGTAACATTTGGTCACTTGTTTAAAAATTCAAAATTCGGATGACCTGATATATATATATAGATATATATATATAGTGAATGAGAGAGAGAAAGTGAGAGAGGGGGGGCAAAGCAAGATAGATAGATAAATAGGGAGTGTGTGTGTGAGAGAGAAATTAAACCTACCGTTTTGTAACATTTTTAACGCTTAGCCTGATTTGATAAAAGAGAACAAGCAGTGTATATTTTGATAATGTTTAAGTAATTTTCTCTTATTTTCGTGTAAGAATTACGTGGTTTACTTCTAGTTAGTGTAAATAGAAACTAAGGAAAATATCTGTTTCTCTAGAAATTAATGTATTCTTTAAATTTCATCCTTGTTAAACAGAAAAACCTAGTGTACCAAATGCAATATGCAGTCTTAGAATTCTTGCAATCGGCCGAGAAAAGATGGCATGAAAATGTCAAAACTGATTTACAATTATAACATTCCAAACACCAATTGCCGTTATGCAAAGAAAAACAATTCATCAACCTTTCGTTCGTTCGCAAAATCAAATCATAATTGCTTTCTTGAATATAGCCAGTGATAGTTTAAATTCCATGAATATAACAGCCAATTTTTCCGTACAGTGGAACCAAGCAAGAGGTATACAATCATTAACAAAAGTTTAAGACTAGTTATCTGTAACGATTTTTTTTCTTCTATCATCTGAGATTTCATTTTGCAATAATTTTTGTTCATGCATCATCCATTGTTCACACATGGTTTCTGGTCAAAACGTTTTTGTCATTATCAAATTAGCAAACATTGTGATCATATTTGTGGAGTGAATTAGGCTTAGAACATGAGCAAAGAATCCTCAGTTTCATTTACACTCGTGGTTCAACAAACGGCGCGACGGGCCTCATAGGCGCGGCGGAAGAGGATAGCAGGTGAGACGGAAGAGGATAGCAGGTGAGGCGTAAGAGGATAGCAGGTGAGGCGGAAGAGCATAGCAGGTGCGGCAGAAGAGGATAGCAGGTGCGTCGAATGAGGATAGCAGGCGAGGCGGAAGAGGATAGCAGGTGCGGCGGATGAGGATAGCAGATGAAGAAGATGAGTATAGTAGGTGAGGCAGATGAGGATAGCAGGTGAGGCGTAAGAGGATAGCAAGTGAGACGGAAGATGATAAAAGCCGCGGAGGATGAGGATAGCAGGTGAGGCGTAAGAGGATAGCAGGTGAGGCGGCAGAGAATAGCAAGCGAGGCGGATGAGGATAGCACGTGAGGCAGAAGAGGATAGCAGGCGAGACGGAAGAGAATAGCAGGTGAGGTAGATGAGGATAGTAGGTGAGACAGATGAGCATAGCAGGTGAGGTGGAAGAGGATAGCAGGGGAAGCGGAATGATTGAAAGACAATCAAATATTTATAAACAGTTTAAAAAAACTCATATCCCAAAAGTTAAATATTATTTCAAAATTTAAACTTTTATTATGGGTTACTTGTAATTTATTGCATGAGTCCCAGTATAAACAGTTATAAATAATTATTGACCGATTTTATTATTGTTATATTTTTGTGTTATATTAGTATTAAGGATACAGCAATTAGGGACGGCAAATTGGAGGAGAGAGTTATCAATGATGATGTTCTGTCTTCAAATCCGCTGTTATCTCCCTTCAATCCTCTCTCTCTGTTTTTTTATATTAAAATATACTTTGTATCACATAAAATTTGGTGAAGCGCGCGCAAATTTTTATTTCGAAAATGCGGCCCAAAGAAAAAAAAAGTTTGGGAACCACTGACCTGCATGAAGAGCCGACATTTTGGTTCTACGCGATGAAGGCTATTCTGAAGTTGAAATTAATGTAAAGGTAGGTAGCGATAAACTAGGGACTTTTAACGACAAGAGTAGAAGTTGTCGTTCGAGGAAAACTAGTACTGAAGATGGCCATTTGATGAAGCGTGTTGCTACACGATCCCTAACAATTTCTCTAAGAAGATACGTACTACTCTGCTGGAAATATCAGTTCTATGAGTTTCCCATGACTGAGATTTGAGTTTGGTCTGAAATCATTCAAACCACAACTATGAACCAAGCGTCTGGCATATGCTAAGCAACATAAAACCGAAACGGTTGATGAGTGGAATAAAGTTGTTTTCAGATGAATCTATTCTGTCAGTTTTTTTTTGTAAAAAAAAACCACAACAAAAAAACAACATTAAAAAAACGCCGTGACAAGAGATCTCATGAAAAATGTAGAATTCTGACTATGACATATCTACAGGGAATAAACACAATTTCCAACACAATCATGTACCCACATAAATACCATATTAAAACACGTTCAAAATTTATTTTCTACCCAATAACAGACAGTATTTACAGAGATGCCAAAAAGATTCCACAATACAACACACAGCGTTTAAGTAAAAGTGCCTATTGTTTCGAAATTAACGTTAGCATGTGAATTATTTGACCATTCAAAGAAAGCTAAAAGCTTATTTTTCTCGAGCCATTTTCCTTGGAAAATTTCTGATAAAAACACGCAGATTTCGACTTTCAAAGCGCAGAGAAGCCGTTCAAACACAAGAGATGGCATGGCTATTCAGCTTTTTCCCTCCCCCAGCGTGTGCTCAAAGACACATGTGTCAGCCACTTCAAACGAATCGTGTCCAGCAACAACAACAGAAAAAACGGTCAGTGAAACTTCGCTGACGATCAATGTCTTAGAACACCACCTTTACACTGTGGACCAAGTTCTTAAAAGTCATGTCTCAACCACAACTTTGACTGTAGACCAACTACTCAAAATTCTTTTCTCAACCTCAACTTTTTTTTTCTGTGGAGAAACAACTAGAAGTGTTCGCTAAACCACAGCTTTAATATTTGCGTATCTAAATCTGAATCAGCTGAACCCCAGGAACATTGATAAATGATTCAAGGTATGTGGAACTACTTCAGGAGAAACTGCAACATCATCTGCACATTCATCAGTGCATAGTATTTATGCATAATGGCGTTTCAGACGGCCAGTCAAAGATCGTTCGGAATATTTGGGACAGGAATAATGTAACTATGTTGGACTGGCAGGAGAACATTCCATATAGGAACACCGTTGAAAATGTCTGGCAAATTACCAGAAGTAAATTTGCAGAAAAAAAATCTTCAACTACCGAAGCAGTGAGAGAGGCTATTTAAGAAGTCAGGACAAAAGAAATCCCGTTTCTGTAACAAGGTAATTCTCAGCATGCCCCACCGCATATAAGCAGTACTCAAAAGCAAAAAGAGGATAATACTGACCCAGGGGATATTTTGCTTGAAATGTAGCAACGACATCCTCATGTACAAATCTCATGTTATATATATATATATATATATATATATATATATATATATATATATAACTGAATGGGCAAAGTACGACAATTATTATAAGATATTTTTTATGTTTATACGTTCTTTTTAGAGATAACATATTTAAGTAAATTCTCTGCATATAATAAACAGTATTAACAACATTTACCGGCCTGAATGTCCGAGAAATTTTCATAGAAAATATGCGTCCTCCGACAGGAATCGAACCTATATCCTATACGGAACCGTCATATAATCTGACGTGCTTTTACCGACTGAGTTGCGTTTCGGTTAGCAAGTTTGATTTTACTGTTTTTAAACCAAAATTCTCCATGATTTTCTCTGATGTACATTCATATCTGCTCGATGTGTATCCAAAAGAAAACAAATGACGTCACACATTATGAAAGACATTTAGTGGATCCTAGTAATATAAAAATATTAGAACTCATCCACAAATAAGAGCTCGATGTATTTTATTTAATATAATATAATTAAAATATAATTAAAAATCAAACAACTCCATTTTACAACGGTGTGGAATGAAATGAAGGTCATATCTGTAAGGTTAGAGGAAGGGGAATGTAGAATTTAACTGTGAGGAATTGATATTGGAAGCTAAAAGGTCAACTTAAACCATAATTTGCTGAAAACACCTAATACGGAGTTTACACTTTTCACTGTTTCAGTCAGACGCTAGGCACGAGACAGGTATCAAGGACGGTGG
This sequence comes from Acanthosepion esculentum, assembly GCA_964036315.1. NCBI lineage: Eukaryota > Metazoa > Mollusca > Cephalopoda > Sepiida > Sepiidae > Acanthosepion > Acanthosepion esculentum. The sequence continues at coordinate 72,527,011 of OZ038515.1, forward strand.
TAAGTATCTATCTTAAACGGAAAGAGTTTTATTTAAAAAAAAAAAAACGGAATATTAACCTTATAGCGACAAATTAGAAGTATCAGAAGAAAACTCAATTTTTAAATTAAATTTAAAATTAAAGAAGAAATTAAAAAAAAACAGAAATAAATTTAATAGTTATATATCTAAAGAGACGTAATGGAGTAATGGAAAGAGATTTAGGTAGATATTCTAAGTAGATGAAAGTTTATAAATTATAATTAATATCAAATAAAAGATTTTAGATGGGGAGGAATTCCACTATGGGAATTAGAATTTAATTTTAGGTTTATTATGTTGACATTTGAAGAGTTAGAGATGACAGCCTGATAGTGATTTTGGGTAGCTAATTAGAGCAAAACTATCTTATGGAAATTTGAATTTGTTTTTATGTCGACATTTAATCACTAATTCTTTCCTTTGATTCAATAGTTCGCTTTCATTATTGTATTTTATTATTTTAACTTTTTCTTCCAAGCATAAATCACACCTCTCTCTAAAACTATTCGGAAAAATTTTCTAAAATATCTGTGTGTTTAAATTTTCGTCTTTCAACTCCCCCAATTTCTTTTTAAAGAGCTGTCTCGTTGTATTCATACTAAAAAGTTTATTTTGATTCATTTGAAGTGGGATAAAAAGAATATATGTCTATTTCATTTACCCCCTCCAATACATTTCCAATACACTTGATTTTCCCTTCCTCCTCCTCACCTTCTACCACACCTTACGTCTTTCGCTTATTCATTTACTTATTATTTTTAAAATATAGCGTTCATAAATTTTTATTTGTTAAAAATAAATTATTATAAAATCAACTGACCAAAATTGCCCGAAGATGCCGAAAGGTTGAAACCAAGGTAGTGGAATCGGTTCATCTCCTAATTTTCTATACCTAAAAGCTCTTCAGTATAAATGTTTTGCTTTATATATTTGTATTGAGCACTTCTTTAATACTACTGCTTCCTGGTTTAATTCGACTCTGGCCATTAATTTATATATATATATATATATATATATATATATATATATATATATATATATATATATATATATATATATATATATAATGTTATAAAGTTTAATGTACCTAGTTTTAAGTATAGCTAAAATAACTAATGTGATTTCAGGCATTACTGTAAATCAGTTGGCAAATGTTTTCCGTGAACTGCAAAATCGTATTACCCTTTGTATTGCTAATGATGGAGGACATGTGGAAACTTAAATAAAATTTCAATAAAACCTTTAAAAAATATAGATTTACTTCTTTCTAATCCTTTTTACAAATTATTTCTATCGCAAATACTAATAAAGTTATATTTTTTTTAAAGTGCACACGAACTTTATGGACACCCTGTATAGACATATTAGTACTTAAGTACTAATATAGTATAGTCCCCACTGATCTTAAATCCCCACTATACTAAATTTAACACAACTTAATCGTGCGCAATAATAAATGTCGTTTGGGTGATTGTATCTTTGGCAAAAAAGTAAGTAACTATGTTGGTTTAACGACAACAACATTATCAAGACGTCCTACACTTCATTTGTCGGACACAAGTTCTATTGCACAACATTTAATATCAAATTATTGCCCACCTTCAAAATACAAGAAAATAGTTGTTGACAAAAATTGACCAATTACTATGCAACAAAAATAATAAACAAAAACTTCAAATTCTCGAGGCCATCTATATCAAAAGGAACCGAACCCGAACAAAATAAATAACGAGTGTAGCAGCAACGTTTTAAAATGCATCTGACCAAAATTTAATGCCATTTTGCATTTATATATATAATTTCTGGTTAGCTCCCCTATACTGGGACGCCTCCGTAAAAAAAAAAATAACAAAAAACCCCCCAAAAAAAACAAAGACCCCCCCCAAAAAAAACAACTAAAAACAACATTACTCCAACGGATAAATTTAAAATTTTGAAATAAAACAGATCGCATTCACACGTGTTTTTAAAAATCACCATCACAACGATTATTGCCATAATAAGTTTGTCTTCGTAATTTACCCCTGAGGAAGATCGAGAAAAAAGCATTAGAAAAAATGTTGGACAGTCCCGAAATTAAAGCAATTATACAAAGCTTAGAACGGCTCATGATCAAACATAACAGACATTCATTATCTGTTATATATATATATATATATATATATATATATATATATATATATATATATATATATATATATATATATATAGAGAGAGAGAGAGAGAGAGAGAGAGAGAGTTTATGTGAGAGAGGCAGAGGCAGGCACGGTGGAGTAGTGGATAGCGGCTCGGATTGAGGAATCGGACAGCGGAGTTCGAATCCATTACATTTACTTACGTGCTAATATTCTTGGGAAAGGTATTAATCTTCTTATTCCTCCCTGGGTAAATAGCAGGGCAGAATGGGTTTTATAGCCTTGGATGTCAACTGGTCTAGGAGAAGGAGAACTCTAAACTCAAAATGCAGAGGGTTGTTTGGGGACCTTGTGGCACGTAGTGCACCCGGTGTCTGTATTCGGCCCTTCAAAAAGAGTGGTTGGTTCTGCACAAAGCCATGACCACTATAATCAAATCATATGCGCTGGTGTATGGCTGTCGGTTCCTCGGAACAGAGCTGCTTGACCTCCACTGAGCTGCTTGGTCCTCATACGTCGAACACGACGGGAGAGCCCACCACACACACACACACACACACACACACACACACACACACACACACACACACACACACACACACACACATATATATATATATATATATATATATATATATAAGATTACTCTGACGATCCGTTTAGGTGAAACCTATGTAGCTTTGCCTGGCTCCTTAGGATTTTCTTAGGTTTTGCTCTACTTTGTGTATTGAGCACTTTACGTATTTGTCTTTTAACTCGTTTTGTTTTTTTCCCCCTTTGGACTTGGAGCTTGAACACTGGACGATTGTTTTCGCCTTGTTTTGATATTATTGGTTCTTTCTTTTTTTATTCCCCATTTTTCCTCAGGTACCAATTTGTTTTACTGCAAGTCGAGCTATCCGAGGTTTTTACAAGTGAGTACTACCATATATATATATATATATATATATATATATATATATATATATATATATATATATATATATGTATGTTCGATTCCTACGAACTGCGTCCTGAAAAATCAAAAATACGAATATTAAATAAAGATATCCATCTTGTATATATTATAAGACAATCATACTTGTAAAATTTCCAATTGTAAATTATTTATCTGCGTAGAACAAAGCTTTTATACTAATTTCCTTGGAGTTTATTACAGCCGCGCATCTTTTGGGCGGAATATGTGTCATTATTGTTAAATTGTTTTTCGATAAAATTAAATTAACTGTTGTGGTTATTCGAGCGCAGTTCTGTTTTTGTACTATTATGTTCAAATTCCCGCCGGCGATCGTCAAATAAACGGACCACAAAAAAGAGTCTGTGTTAAAACCGACACAAGGGACCTGAACAAAGAGAAGGGTAAACATTCAACACAACAATTTCCTTTCCTCTTTTCCCTAGAGAGTCTAATCGCGCCTAAATGTTTGGAACTGGAAACACTTATCTGAAGAAAATAAATACAAACTTGATGGAGATAGTAAAAACGTTTTCTTGCTGACCTTACATTTACCAAAATTCCAAACTATCAAAAACAAAAGAACCTCAATCACTCAGCCATTACGTTCACTTCTTTCAGACAACTAAGGTAACACTATCAGAACTTGGAAGCACTTAATAAGTAAATGAGTACTTACATTTTTAATTGTACACTTACGAAGTACCAATTGCGGGTATTGGGTTACTGAATGGCTTTCTTGTTGGGAGTTATATGAACATACAGCCTTGTGTAAATTAATTGAAACAATTATTTTTTTTCGTATTTTTCCAGTGAAACATGACCCAGTGCACATGTTAGTACTTAGTATGTCCATTCCACGAAGTCGTTCCTTGACCACAGATTCTCGATTGGATTTAAATCAGGAGAGTTTCCGGGCCTGTCTATAGTACTTTGATTTGCCCACTTACAAGGCTTGGCAGTGTGTTCGTACAGCGTTACAATTTTCATACGCTTCCTTGGAGTAACGTCCATCGCAGACAATGGCCGTAGGACAACTAATCGACAGTCGCGACACTAGTGTCTGGGCGTGATGAAAATCGGATGCAATCACGGGAGATGCAATATTTTTCAAGGCCAAACAAATTTCATCATACACTCCGAAAATAAATTCATATTACTGCACACCACTGCAAATGACCTAATCTGAGAAAAAATAGAAATCAATTACACCCTGTCACTCCAGTGGGTCTTAAACTGACTCTATTCCTGTTCAAAAGACCTGGGAGGAATGTGAAGTGGACCATAGGCGAACCTATCAACTCCTATTCAGTAAAAAATAAAAAAATAAATAGTAAGTAAAACTTCAGAGTTTATGAGGACACGTTACAATTATATGTTTGAAGTAAACTTTAGAAGAAACTGGAAACTCAATCCTAAACAGGAAACAAAGGCTACACCTTTACTCCTGTTCAAAAGACTGGGGATGAATCGTTAATAGTATAGAGTGGAAGTGGACTTTAGAAGGAACCGGAAACCCAGTCTTAAACAGGAAACAAGGGATAAATCTCTACTCCGGTTCAAAACACCAGGGAAAGGGAATGTGGACCGGAAGAGAGGCGAACCTATCTAATCCTATTGAAGACTGGTGGAACATTTTTACGCACAGTTCGAACAATTTAAATTGTGCAATTAGTGTAAATACCTCAGCTAAGAAATATAGACTGCGTCATGTGTCCTTAAGAATATTGGCGAGTTAATTTTGGGAACTTATAAACCTAATGTCTCATTTTCAATATTTTTTACGAAAGCTAATACTACAATTTTTTCTGAAAATTTGTACATCATTTTTATTGTTCGGTTCCCATATTGTATTCATTTCTATAATTGACTGGCTTAGGAGATTTTTACAATCCTCACCTAGAATCACGACTTTACTTTCCCACCGCCAAAGTTTTTCTCATCAGAATCCATCTTGCACATTTATAAATCTACCATTCGTCCTCGCATTGAATATTGCTGCCATATCTGGTCTGGTGCTCCTGTTATATATCTTGAGATTCTCAACAAAATCCAAAGAATGTAATGTTATTGGCCCTCACTTAGAATCAGGAATTTACTTTCCTACCACTAAAGTTTTTCTCATCAGAATCCATCTTGTACATTTATAAATCTACCATTCGTCCGTACATTGAATATTGCTGCCATATCTGGTCAGGTGCTCCTGTTATTCATCTCGAGGTTTTTGATAAAATCGAAATAAGGTGTCCGTAATGTAAATCGATCCTGACCTGACAACTCAACTTCATTCACTTTTTCAACGACGTCACATGGCTTCCCTCGTATGGCGTATATTCACACGCTCTATCTCTGATATTGAGCACTTTACCCCATAAATATAGCACACTTTAAGACTATATTTCTGCATATATATATATATATATATATATATATATATACATGATACAAATATACTTTAAGTTATGCTATATTTATGGGTTAAAGTGCTCAATATCCTAGAAAGAGCATATGTAAAAATAGAAGCGGACATTAGACTCAACACCCAGCGTCGACAGTATGCATAATGCTTAAACGCAATCTTCAAGCCATGGAAGTTTATCTATCTATCTATCTATCTATCTATCTCTCTATCTATCTATCTATCTATCTATCTATCTATCTATCTATCTATCTATCTATCCTTCACCGCCTGTGCAATACATACTGGTGTCGTCTCAGATTAACTCTTCTTAGATTAATGTTCTTAATGGACATCAGTTTCGATTCAGGTCAGTTTTATTTCCTGGCATAATTTCTTTGGAAAAACCGTGGAACAGAGTCACATGCCTTCGCAGCGGTTTCGAATTCAGATTTGTGCTTCTCAGAAACTGGCTACCCCTGCCCCCAAAGCCACACTTCCATATCTACTCTGTTGTTTAATCTATAGAGGAGAGTAGGGATAGATGAAATGGTTTAATCTTATTCTTAATGGCAATAGTGTGAAAGTAAATTTACCAGGCAAGGCTGGATCTTGAACTCGCCTCAGGGGTTTCAATTTCATGTTGATAACCATTACGCCACCCTCGTACACTTCTATATATTATTAATTGATACTATTGGATATTATTTATCACCGAAATCTACATCATTGAAACACTGTAACCAAAAATAGGAATATGTAGCAATCCAAAAATAAGTATAGCTGCTCTGCGAGAAAAGTTTAGGCCATTCTTCAAAATAAGTTTATTTTCAAACCAAACTTCATTTCTTTCTTGATTTTCCTAAATTTGTATATAAATAAAGGACGCAATTTTAAAATAGTTTTGATAAAGACAGTTTTCAGCGTGCAGACATTTATTCAAAAATGGCTCCGCGTAGAAAAGAACTCTATCCCGATTTAAAAGAATGGATTATTTATTTTCACAATCGGAACGACGACGACTAAAACAATGGCGATCAGACTTAGGTTAAGCGAAAATACCGTCGCCAAAACTACAGAATTTGGCAGGAAAAAGAAAGAATGCGATGTCTGTAGAAAAGAGCAGGCAGACAATGCAAAGCTGATTCGAAGATCTGTTCGTTATATCAGGAGGATTGGTGAGTGAAAGAACAAGAAAATGAAGAACAAAGAAGTCAGACAATATAAAGCTGATTCCAAAATGCGTTCGTTACCAGAAGGATGGGTGGGTGACTGTCCCAAGAAAATCGAGCGCCGCGGATGTTGCTAATGAAGTAACAAATAGAATAAACGTATGGCGCGAATGTTTCGATGACAACAATCAAATGTTCCCTAAACAAAATCGGCTCACATGGCCGGCGACAGCGGAGAAAAGCCTTACTCAATCCCAGACACAACGAGGATCATTTGCAAAAGAGAATAAAAAAGAAAAAAATCCAAACTTGGGAATAACACAACGTCTTCAAATGAAGCAAGAATAACACGTTTTTGTTTGATGGCATCCAACGACTTTGGAGTGGATCAATAAAAAATCATCAGACTCATGGAAATTACAAAGGGATTTGAGCTTCTCACTCAGTGACAGGAAGGTAACGGCGTATCTCTTAGGTTTCATATATATATATATATATATATATATGTATAAAATGACAATTGGAAAAATTTTAGATTTTGCCGACGCATTTCGTCTTCCGACTTTTTCAAGGCAAAAATGAAATTGAAATATCTCTGTTGTTATAGTTGCATTAAAAATCCAAATTTAAAAAGATAGACGCTTCTGTCCAAGCCTTTTTTTCTGGTTAATGTAAATTACCTTTATAGTAAGAGAATTTTTAAAAAAGTATTTTGTCATTTTATACCAATCTGTCTTGTACCTAGAATTGATCTGGGAATTTATATATATATATATATATATATATATATATATATATATATATATATATATATATATATATATATATATATATATTTATTTATATATATATATATATATATATATATATATATATATATATTTATTTATATATATATATATATTTATTTATATATATATATATATTTATTTATATATATATATATATTTATATATATATATATATATATATATATTTATTTATATATATATATATATATATATATATATTTATTTATATATATATATATTTATATATATATATATATATATATATATATATATATATATATATATATATATATATATATATATATATATGTATGTATGTATGTATATACCGAGTGTAACAGCAAAATGTCCAGGTGTTAGATTAAGATTTAATCCGTTGTAACTTAGAAATGATTAAAAACATCTTACTGGAATTTTTTTCATAACACTATTGGACTCTGAGCAATAAGAATGTATAATTACTCTCCAAGCTTAACAGAAGAATCATAATGAAATCAATCATAAACGAAAATGATATGTTAATCATTAATTAATCATAGCTAAGTATTGGATGCTCATGAAAGATTGAAACAAAGTTCAACTATATATATATTATTGCAGGTTCATATTCCAACTTCTTCAAGATGATCTTCGCCTTCTCTAACCTTCAAGCTTCCTGTCCTGGTGTAACAATGAGCCTCACAGGATTCACGTACGATTTCATTTCCAAGTCTTTTTTCACTATAATTTGGACAGTCGTAGCTGAAAATGTTCTCCAGCGTGACAAACATCTTATGAATTGAGTTGGATCTTTTCTAATTGATCTCTGTAGCCAAAAGCTAACATAATGACCCCTCTTCCTGTTGTGATCTCCTGATCCTGTTCCCTCTTCTTAAAACTTATTCACCGTTCTCTTGATGGTTATTGAATAGATTGTGAAGATGGAAGCCATAGTATGAAAATTGGTACCATTACTGAAGGCATGAATGATCTTTTTCCTCCCACCATTGCTCGGTTAGGAATACAGTGAGTCTTACACAAAACGATTTTAACCTGTTCTATTTTTAGCTGAATAATTCAAAGGGTTTTTCAGTGATTCTTACGACAGATAGTGTCAAGATGTCTAAAAGTCTAATCTGAAAACCTGTAAAAAGTAAACTCAATTAGTTTAGTGTTTTTTTTTTTTTGATATTAAACATTTTGTGTAATGGATAATTAAGCTGTTACACGATTTGAGCAATTTTGCTGTTACACCTGTTATATATATATATAATTTTTTTAGCGCTTACTCGCGGTTTTATTTCATTATGTAAGCCTAATTGCAGTTTTATTAAGAATGGAACGGGGGAGAAAGATATAGTTTCTTAGTAATAATAGTCTGGAAATTTAGGGAGTTGATGCTGGCACTAATTGAGTAGTTTTATTTTGAAAAATATGTATCAGTTTGTAAATATGAGCATAGGTTAGTTAATTGAGTAGATAGCATAATTATTTACTTATTTATTTATTGTTAGTAGGCCATCGAATTATTTTAGTCGGTAAATTACAAAACGATTATACGTTTTTTTTTTTGTTTTTTTTGACCGGATGGTTAAATTAGCGAATTTATTTTGAGAAAGTTCTAGTATAGATTAGTTTTGAGTTGGATATGAGTGTAGGTTTAGTTAAAGATTTGGTATGGATATGGGATTAGTATTTAAAAGGTAAAACACGGACGCAAACAATGTAATAAAGATACCAGCTTACCTCGGTATGGATTCCGGAAATAAAAAAACCGGATGTACGAATAACACACCATTATATAGAAGAGGACTGTGAAAAGGCCTGTTTTCATTGGCTAACGCGTACTGACAGATGTCAATAATAACGGTCGAAGTCCAGCCTTGCTAGGTTATTGTAATTACTGTTTTTTGCAATGTCACGGTGCGTAGCACGACGCTTTCAAGGAGGCGGCCTGTTTCACTTAGAATCAGGTCGGGGTTGCTGTTGGAGCCGATATGATGCGAAACCCGAAATCGGCAATGAGAACAGTGCATCACTGAAGACAACCCTTGATTCATCTAAAATGTATGACTTAACTATATATATATATATATATATATATATATATATATATATATATATATATATATATATATATTGTGTGTGTATTTAGGCAGCAAATTTTCATTGATGCATGTATAATCAAATAATATAGACAAGTTTTAACTATTTATTTTATGTAAATTCTTTTCATATAGTTTGATAAGCTTAATAGCATTATCATTAAAAGAAGAAAGAAAATCACAATATTGATACATATTTTTTTCAAAGCTTTCGGCTTACATAAGCCATTATCAAAGATGACAATTACATTTCAATATATCAAACAATTCACGGACGAAACAATAATGATAGTCTGTTTTTGTTTACAAGGGAGATTTCCAAGCAACGACAAACTCGTGCATACGAGACGCTGGAAGTGAAAATCGCATCGCAGCTCATGACGTCACACATGACCACGCGAGAGTGAAAACGAGAAGTATTAAATATGGGAAGCAGTTGGTATAAACCAATGGATTATGTTATCAATTATAAGCATTTAAGCATATATATATATATATATATATATATATATATATATATATATATATATATATATATATATATATATCGTCTTCAGAAAATGACTTCTTCCTTTTTCATTTTCATTATTTTTTGTATTAAGTCAAATATAATTTATGCATTTTATCTTTCTATATGTTTTTGTATATATGTTTGTTCACATTGCTGAGTGTGCGGCTGTGCATGTATGCTTGTGTATATGCAGGTTTTTTATGTGTATGTGCGTATATTTAAAATGCTGTGACTATATATATATATATATATATATATATATATATATATATATATATATATATATATATATATATATATATATACAGTTCATTCCAAAAGTATTCGATTGGCAAGGACAATTCTCTTTGCTTTTGAGGTTCACTGAAAATATTTTGTTTTAGGATCAAAAAATGAATATGAGACAAGAGTTCAGAATTTCAGTTTTTATTTCCTGGTATTTACATTTAGATGTCTTAAATGGAAGAGGACGTGCCCCCTTTTATATCGGATCTCCCCATATTTAGGTGAGCAAAAGTAAAGGAACAGAGAGTCTTAAAGTAAATAACGGTTAACATATGGCAGCTAATTTGTTCGAATGTTGCTGTAAAGTTAGAAAAAAAAAACGATTTCATTGCCTTCTGTATAAACAGAATAAGATTAAAAAGACTGCGATATATATTTTAAAAATAACATATTTTTGCACGGGTTCAAAATTGAATTAAAGCTACAAAAAATATATCAACATTGATTTTATATGTTCTTTTACGGCTTATCAACCTTTTGCACGATATTTGAAGTCATAAAATATTTTTAGATTATAAGAATTCTTTTTAGATAATAACGATATTTACTGATACAAGTGTTTTACTAATTAAGTCAATATCTTGGGGATGGGGATTTATAGATTTTACAAGTTTATTTTCGTATGTCAACATAATGAATCCGAGTAAAATTCGAACGCGGCTCTCCGATTTTAAGTTCCGAGCCGTTATCCATTGCAATACTTGAATATAGCAGCTCAGAGCCCCGAGCGGTCACCCATCTAAATACTGAACAGGCTCGACGTTCCTCAAATTCGGTGACCGTAAGAGAACTCCGCTCTCCGAATTTCAATTCTGAGCCGTTATCCATGGCACATCCCAGATAAGAGCCCCCGGAGTCACCCATCTAAATACTGACCAGGATCGACGTTGTTCAACTTCGGTGACCGTTCGGGAACACCACTCTCCGAATTCCGATTCCGAACCGTTATCCATTGCACTACTAGCACATCCATGCTTAGAGCACCGGGCGGTCACCCATTTAAGTAGTGACCAGATTCGACGTTGCTCAACTACGGTGACCGTACGAGAACTCCGCTCTCCGAATTGCAATTCCGAGCCTTTAACAATTGTACCACTTGCACATCGAAGCTTACAGCACCCGGCGGTCACCCATCTAGATACTGACCAGGCTCGACGTTGCTCAGCTTCGGTGACCATACCAGAACACTGCACTCCGAATTTCAATTCCGAGCCGTTTTACATTGCACCACCTGCACATCCAACCTTACAGCATCCGGCGGTCACCCATCTAGATACTGATCAGGTTCGACCTTGCTCAACTTCGGTGACCGTACGAGAACTCTGCTCTCCCAATTCCAATTACGAGACATTATCCTTTACACCCGTCGCGTGTTAAAACGGGGGGATATATTTAACAATGTGAATGTATATTTCTTTCTTAGCACAAACAGACAGTCTAAAACCACAGGGCCCCAGTTCTCTACATGGCAAAGGAAAGCGTCTTAAGTAATAGCATCGCCTCTAAGAAGTCGACCTCGAAGGTTATTCGATGTCATCAGAAGTGATCGTATAGAACAGCAGCCCATTTATAGCGAAATGAATCAATTACTGAGATATTGAGATTAAGTGTAAAAATGTTTTTGACCGCTCACTTGAAAGAGAAGATGAGTTCAGATTTGGCCTCCAAGTTCACTAGAGGTCATAGGACGATTCAGTATTTGGTGGCCTTTATTGCAGACAACAAAAGCATTATTGGAGTTAAATTAATACGTGCAAGTAACTTGAACAGAAAAAATAATAATAGGATAGTTGGTGATAAACCCCAAATTGACAGGTGCTGAAAAAAGGGTCAATTTTCGTATAAAATTGTCTTTATTCCGGCAAAGCAGAAATAAATTATGGGACAGAATATTTTTCTATTCTGTAAAACGTTAAGCAATTTTGAGACAATGGTAAGAAAAAGCACATTATACCAGGAAGAGTATTCTGAAGCACATAATAAGGAAGGAAGGCTTGGAAAATTCGATACTCAGAGGACAGATTGAATGTAAGAGAAAAAGAGGAAACAACGCATAACGTACATCAATCTGAATGGATAGCGGAGCAGGGTATTGGAGAAATGGCACAGTGACAAAAATTATTAAAAGCTACAACAGACTGGAAAATGAAGAAGAAGAGAAATGAAGGATAAACTTTTCCGACAGTAACACTAAAATTTTCAGGATTCATTTCAGTTAAAATGTACGAAATGGCCCAGAATTCCAGAAATCACCAATATTTCTGGGTGTAGCATTCTTGCTCACAAGAATGGTGTAAAGAAATAATTTAAATCTTATGCATAAGATTTCTAAACAAATTCAACTACGCAAGTATATTGACACATCTCTGAAGTAAATTGAATTCTCCAGCTCTCTTGAGCTGACATGTATATCTCCTCGCAGGCTTTAACTAACAGTCTGGCCACCCATCATGCTACTAATCTAATCAACTTCGAATTGGTCAAACATCTCACCTCGCAGCGTCTTCTTTCAGAAAAACAATATGGCCTTCCTTTCTCTACATCGAACGCTGATGTGCTAAAGAATATAGCTGAAAGAGTCTGTCCAATTTAAGAATGGGGAAACTGGGGCTATTGCTTTAGAGTTCTCCGAGGTGTTTGGCATACTGGTCTTCTTCACAAGTTAAACAGTTATGGTATTTCTGGATGAATTTCTCTTTCAATCTTCCTTATCTAATCCCGAAATGGAAGTTGTCGTGAACGGCCACTCTTCTAGATTTTCTTGCAGCGGTGGAGTAATAGATAGTGGCTCGGACTGAGAAATCGGAGAGCCGAGTTCGACTTCCACACGAATCCATTACATTCACTTATGTGCTAATATCCTTGGGAAATATATGAATCCTCTTATTCTCCTCCCCAGTTATCGGTAAATAGCAGAACAGACCGGGTTCTATAGCCTTGGAAGGCAACTGGTCCTACGCAGAAAGAAATGGCGACCTACTGCGGGAAAAATCTGCTTCTTCAGTCATGTATCGAAAGATACATGATCGCCGAAGCGTGTATCACGCATGGCACATAACTGACTGACTGACGTGCTAATACACTTGTGAAAGGTAGAAATCCTCTTCTTCCCCCCAGCTATGGGTAAATAGCAGAACAGACCGGGTTCTATAGCCTTGGGTGTCAACTGGTCTAACGCAGAAAAAATGGTAACCTACTGCGGAAAAAAATCTACTTCTTCAGTCATGTATCGAAAGATACATGATCGCCTAAGCGTGTATCACGCATGGCACGTAACTGATCCTCGGACCTATTTTGTTCGTAATTTTCATCAACGAACTTACCGAAGTCATCAATCTTCGAAACCTTCTCTATATTGATGATAAAACTATTTTGATCTGTCTTCATGGTATGACTGATCGGTTTGATATGATCAAATTGGCATCTGATCTCCAAAATACCCCCCCCCCCAATCTGTTGCTAACTGGAGCAAGAAATGGCTGATTAATTTCAACGCCTCCAAAATGAAACGTTTCTCCATTAATCAGTTGAGAGAGCCCTTTCTACCGTCTATCAACAGGGCCGAGGCTAACCTCCGGCAGAGTGACTCGTTTTGCGTTCTCAGGCTAGCGTTGTCGGCTGCGAATCTAGACGCAATCGAATGCGTCTAGCATGGAACAGTCTGTTGTCTCTGAATGTTGACTTCAATGTTAACTTTCATATATATATATATATATATATATATATATATATATATATATATATAGCTTGCCACTCGTATTCAAGGATACCCGTCTACTTGCCAATCCCTATTGCATGCGCTTGCTCAGGCGCATTTGTTTTTATTCAAAACACACATAGCCCACCTGTGGTTTATACTGCAACTATGCTGAGCAGACCTTAGTTACAGTTTCTGGGAGAGAGCGTGTTATCTAGCGTGATCAACAATTTGAACAAGGCCAGAACGCTCAAGCCCTCGATCACGATGACTTGTGAATTCGTGCTAGCACAGCTATCGACGGAATCCAAGTGTTACGCCTATCAACTTTTATTCACAGGGCTTGGGTAAACCCGTTCTATGGTTTTCAGGTACTTTCCAAAGGTGCCGCACGCTATGATCGACACCTCCAGTCCTATAACATCAGGAAGGATCATTCCTGAAAGAATTAGAGATCCGAGTTTGTATTCCAGTCGAGTTCATTACATTCACTTATATCAAATACCCTTGCAAAAGGTATGAATCCATCTCTTTTACCTCCAGCTATGGGTTAAATATTCACAACATTGAATATTTTATATATATATATATAATTATTATATATATATATATATATATATATATATATATATATATATATATATATATTACATACATAATAATTATATATAGAGTATAATATTATATTAGATAGTTCTGATATATATTGATAGATAATATGAACAGACTGAAATATAGAGATATATACATAGATAAAACTGAACAGATCTAGATAGATATAAAAAGACTGATCTACAAATATATATATATATATATATATATATATATATATATATATATATATATATATATATATATATATATATATATATATTTAAAAAATGAATTTTTCTTTACTTTTCTTTTCGTCATACGTGTACTGAGTACTTTTTATGCGACTGTTTCCTGGTCTAATTCAACTCTGACCAATAACTTTTTTTTATAATTGTATATATAGATAAGTAGACGGAGGAAGACTTGAACAGACTTAGATAGATATGAAAAGACTTGGATAGATAGAAAGTAAGAAGAAAATAATAAATAAAGAAACTTAGAACGACAGGTATGAACAAAGAGAAACAGACAGATAGATAATGAACAGAGTGTGCTAGATAGATAGATAGATAGATAGATAGATAGATAGATAGATAGATAGATAGATAGATAGATCCCAGAGATGACGCCGTTCAAATTTTGCAAGTTCTGAATTTTTTTCTTTATGATGTTCTATCTGTAGATGATCAATATTCATCATTGATAAAAAGATTATATTGCATAATACATATTGTGTCAAAATCAATGTTTTTCATTATTGGGTTACGAACTTAATCAATTCAGATCGACGATGTCAGATTTTCTTATGTAAGTCAAATGTTTTCACAATAAAATTGCTATTAACCAACCGATGGTGATATACTCATATTTTGGGGATATAGTTATTTTTAGAATATATTATCATAATCAATATATCATGCCAAATACAGCTTGTGTGTCTGTATTAAAAATATTGATAATAATTGCTTTGGGAAGATGATAAGTTTTATCATATAAAGTGTAGTAATCGAAATATCCTCATTGCCCTCATCTTTATCGCCATATTTATTACAACGTTTCGGACGTTGTACACTCCGGCCTTCCTCAGCTGGTTAGAATGTCGAACTGAACTCTTTATTTCGCTCACTAGGGTTGACTGTTCTAGTTCCACGAACCATGTTTAATGGATGTCAATTATCAGTTAACTCCTGTTCATTCCCCTCTCCAAGTTCTCCACTGCCTTAACAGGGTATTGAACTCACACTTTTTGGGTCCTGTCACTAGATTTGACCAACACCTTTATCCACTGTCCTATTAGTCCTTAAGGAAATCTGTGTATGAATTTCTGGGTATTATAAACCTAATGTCTTCATGAACCATTTTTACCAGTGCTCATATTGCAATTTTTGCTGTTATCATTATATGTTTTTACCAGTGCTCATATTACAATTTTTTTGTTATTATCGCTTTTCTCTGGCACTCCTTATTACTGGTTCCCATATTGTATTAATTTCTATGCTTGGTCGGCTCAGGAGATTTTTGAGGCCTAGCATATGTACTGATTTAAAAAAAATTTCCAATGGTTTTCTTTGTCTATGATTTCAACACCATCTCACAGAGGGCGGTGATCTCCCTTTTCTCTCCATATGTGGTCAGCCACACCTGAATTTTCAACTTCCTCTCGTGTTACAGCTTTCTGGTGTTCTTGAAGCCTTACAAAAATTGTTAGTGGAGAACTTGGAGAGGGGAATTAACAGAATATAAGTGATAACTGAAATCCATTAAACATGGCACGAAGAACTAGAACAGTCTACCCCAGTGAGCAAAATAAAGGGTTCAGTTCAACATTCCAACCACCTGAAGAAGGCCGGACCGTACAATGGCCGAAACGTTGTAATAAATATGGCGACAAAGATGAGGACAATAGTCCGAATAATGTAAATAGTGTACATAATACCTCATCTCAGAAATATAGACAGATTCCAAATATCCTATAATGCAAAAAATAAAGATTAAAGAAATATTTTGGATTATTGTTAATCGAATAAATTACCTGAAAAAATGTTTTATCATTTGACATGTTTATATGAACTCTTTGATATTCTAAAACCTTCACCAATCTTTCAACAATTGATTTTGTTAATTTAGTTTCTACTTTAATATTACTTGTAACATTTTTTATTGATTCCCAATGATCTTCAATTACTCTGGATTGATATTTGGACACCATTCCATTAATTTGTTGCCCTTGAAGCCTTTTTCGTCAAGATGACTAATAATCAGTGTTGTAGAATATAACAAAAAAAAACATCGCCTTAAATTAATATAAACTGCAATTCTTGGTCGTGACGTGTGTTACATCAAAAATTACACTCTAAGAAGTTACAAGAAATCTCTCTATTAATCTTGATACCAGATATCAACTTTGAAGAGACCCATAAATTTATTGACTATAATACTTGACAAAACAATTACCCCTCCTCCCCACTGTTTTCTTCCAAGGAAGATCCAATCAGTAACCAAGCTATCATGTTCATCCATTGTAGCTCTACATCAATGATTCCCACTGGTGGGGCGCCTGTCCCACCGGTGGGGTATGGTAATATTTTGGTAGCGCATGCGTAAGATGTGCACCCTTCGGGTTATTATAGCAACAAATTAAGGCAGCAATACGAGAATGAGTTATTAACATTAATCTGCTGTTACCATTTCCATCTTCATATTTAGCTGAATGTCGCTTTAGTGCCGTAAATCATTAGTTTTTTAAGAAAAGAAATCAACTGGATATCAGTAAACGAGGAGACTTGAGGCTTAAGCTGACTAAATCGGTGCCTAATATAAAATCTATCTGTAGCAGGCATGACGCACATGGATTTCACTAACAGTCATTTTGTGACGAGCTCAAATTTCATTTTGCATTATTATTTCATGATTAAAATGATCAAAGTATATTACAGAATAAACTTTCATTTAAATATTTTATATTTCTACTTTTCAGTTCTCTATTATATGTTTTGAAACTATAAATATGGAACTGTATTTTTGTTTTTTAATTTTTTCTCTTTAATGGACGCCATCGTCTTTGAAGGCTTTTTTAGAGACCAAGTTAATGTCCTTTTAAGCTTCCTTCACATGAATTGCATTTACATTGTAACATTTTGAATATGTAAGGATTAAATATTACAGGAGGGCCCCTGAATTTTAGAAATACCAAAGTGGGTCATGGCCCGAAATCGGTTGGAAACGAGTGGTCTACATTCATAATAAAAAATTCAAATTGACAAATCAGTTTTCATGTGCTTCTTTGCCCAACTTGCCTGTTTGTGATGTTGAGTTACAAGTTTGAAATTTGGTTGCTTTTATATATTTAACCCGTTTTTTATTTCTTCTGCATCTTTTCCAGCTATTTCCATTCGCCATATTTTCCTGCTGATCAAATAACTTAACATTTATTTTTTTTACAAATTTCTTTTTTCCGATCTTCTTTAAGTTCTTTTTCCTTGTTTTTACCTGGCCAGTTTCTTTTCAGTTTTATCAGTTCTTATTATTTTATGTCTTTAACTTTTTCGCAGTTTTCAATGTTGTTTTCCCATCACTCAATAACTTTAAATAACTTGTTTACCTTTTGATGTTATATCTTTTCTCGGGCGATAGCAATCTTTATATATCTGAAATTGAAAATTAATATCAATTATATATATATATATATATATATATATATATATATATATATATATATATATATATATATGTATATATATATATATATATATGTATATATGTATATATATATGTATATATATATATATATATATATATATGTATATATGTATATATATATATATGTATATATGTATATATGTATATATATATATATATATATATATGTATATATATATATATATATATATATGTATATATATATGTATATATATATATATATATATATATATATATATATATATATATATATATATATATATATATACAGGTTGTCCATAAAGTTCGTGTGCACTTTGAAAAATTTAAAACTTTATTTGTATTTGCGATAGAAATAATCTGTAAAAATGTTATAAAGTTTAATGTACCTAGTTTTAAGTATAGCTAAAATAACTAATGTGATTTCAGGCATTACTGTAAATCAGTTGGCAAATTTTCTCCGTGAACTGCAAAATCGTATTACCCTTTGTATTGCTAATGATGGAGGACATGTGTAAACTTAAATAAAATTCAAATAAAACCTTAAAAAATATAGATTTACATCTTTATAATCCTTTTTACAAATTATTTTTATCGCAAATACAAATAAAGTTATAAATTTTTTAAAGTGCACACAAACTTTATGGGCACCCTGTATATATATATATATATATATATATATATATATATATATATATATATATATATATATATATATATATGTATGTAAAAGTGAACATGGAAGTCAACACTAAGAGGCGACAGTCTGTTTCATGCTAGATGCAATCGTCAGGCCACGAGTGCTGTTATTTTTCTCGGCTATTTATATATATATGGGTCTGTGGTGCATTGTCGGTAGTCTATTTTGGCGGTTATTTTACCGGAAGTCGTTTATTTGTTTATTTATTTATTTATTTGGGTTAAATTATTTTGCTTGTTTTTATTTATTTTATTTTTTTTAATTATTTCTATTTCTTATCTTATGTATTTAATTATTTTTTTATTTATATTTTGATCGGTGTTATTAACATAACAAAAATTTGTTTATATAGCCTATTTAATAGTTTTGTTTATGTTTGGGAAGATAATTAAAGCTATTTGTTCAATTTTGGGGTTGATTGTTGTAGTTTGTTGCAACTATTATTTTGGCGGGAACAATTTTTAATTTGTTTATTACTTCATGTATTTATTTGGATTGAGTATCTTTATTTATTTTTTTCTAAACGGCTAGTTTATCGGTATCGGTTGTTAGTTTATTTATATATTTGGATGTATTTAGATCAATTTATTTTATTTGTTATTATACAGTATATATATTATTATTTATTTGCTAGAGGTAAGATATCTAACTGGCAGAAAGAAAGGGAATTTTAACGTTTTTCCGGTCCTGGCTTGAAGCAATCGGACGTCTAGCCACACTGAGGTTAACTAAAGTATTAAGGCCCGGGTTCGAAATCCACCATAGTTGATTTGTCAGGGAAATAACTTCTTCGTGTTATTGGTCTAGGGAGATGAAAACCATACGACGGTTTGATCCAAGTCTTGTGACTGAAGATGGAAACGTTCGGTAGCCATCATTGTAAACGAGTGTTTGAGCGTACTGGCGTTCAAAGTACTGATACTTTATTGGTTATGCCCCCCCCGGAAACTGTAAATACAACCCGCTCGGCATAGATGCAGTGAGAACACCAGGTGGGCTCTGTGCGTGTTGAAAATCACAAATGTGCCGAGCAGAAAACGAAAGTAGTCGGCTATTTCATTTCTATTATCGTCCTACTTGTTCATCTCTTTCTAAAAGTTAGATCTTTACTTAATCTGCACGATTGTTATCTTTTGCTAGTATCTCCTAAATAATGGATTGACATATCAAAGACAGTACTTGGTTCCAGTGAGAAAATGAATAGCAGAAAAAGAAAGAAAGGAAGGAAGAAAAAAGGGAAGAAAGAAAAAAACGGCTGTTTCAATGTAATGGAAAAAGTCAATTGCAAGTCTTTTCATTTGTATAGCCTTACTTATTTTAATATATTTTCTGTTTACACCTTATTATTATAGATACAAATATTTAAGTAAATGCTCTGTTTATAATAAATATTCGAAATTTGCTTCGCTTCCTCTCTACGATTCCCTTTTCTTTACCTTTTTCTCCTCTCATCTCCACTCCTGTCAACTTCCGGTATAAATAAGATAGTTGGAGTGCACAAAAAACAAACAAACAAACAAAAAACAAACCAAAAAACGTCTAGTAAGCCAACTCATGAGATCGAAACCAGGTTCGGAAAGGTACTGTTCGATATTACAATATATATATATATATATATATATATATATATATACGACAGGAATCGTTCCTGGATCCTGCACGCTACTACCATATAGTCTGACGTGCTATACCATTTATTTACAAAGAAATAAAGATATATATATATATATATATATATATATATATATATATATATATATATATATATATATATATATGTATATGAATTGGTGCCCGCCCTCTCTAAATTATAGAACTACTGCCTCAAGGAGTCTTGTTTTCCTGACTGCTGGAAGTACTCATCCATTGTTCCTGTCTTTAAGAACTCTGACGACCCCTCCGACCCTTCTAATTACCGTCCTATCAGTCTCCGACCCCTCTTCGGCAAAGTCTTCGAAGCCCTTATCAACACCGAAATGGTTAACCACCTTACATCACATGATCTGCTCTCAGACAAACAATATGGATTCCGCTTCGCCCGATCCACAGCTGATGTGCTTACGGCCATCACTGAATTTGTCTACCAAGCTCTCCATGATAACGGAGAAGCTCGCGCGGTGGCACTTGACATCTCCAAGACGTTTGATAGGGTTTGGCATGCCGACCTTCTTCGCAAGCTTCAGGTCTATGGTATTACAGGCCGATTGTTGGACCTAATACAATAATTCCTGTCAAACCGTGAATTGAAGGTCGTTCTCAATGGATTCTCCTCCAGCTCCTATCCCACGAACGCAGGTATTCCGCAAGGCTCCATCCTAGGCCATACCCTGTTCCTTATATTCATAAATGATCTTCCTGACGCCATTGATTCCCAAGTCGGCATCTATGCCGATGACACCACAATTTACTCCTGCCTTAGAAACAAATCTATTGCCGCTGACAAAATTAACCTGGCCGTTCGTCTTGAAAAGGACCTTCAATCGGTTGTGAACTGGGGCAGGAATTGGCTGGTTAACTTTAACGCCTCCAAAACAAAACTGCTCTCCATTAATCACCACAGGGATCCTTCCCTGCATTCCATTAGAATGTCTGAAGCTCAACTTCTCGAGAGTTCCTCTCTGCGGCTGCTCGGTCTCACGCTGTCTACTGACCTGAGATGGAATAATTACATTGAGTCGATTGCTTCATCCACCGCAAGGAAAGTTGGCTGCCTGTACCGGGCCAGGAAATTCTTCTCCCCGGAATCGATCCTCCAAATTTACAAATCAACCATCCGCCCTTGCATGGAGTATTGCTGCCATATATGGTCTGGAGCCCCTTCTGCATCCCGTTCCCACCCTTTCACTGTTGAAACTGTTAAGTGTAGACGTCTCTTCTACTCCAATAGCTTCATAACTCGCACCTCACGCCTATGGAACTCCCTTCCTCATTCTTGTTTCACTGACAACTATAATCTCCAACTATTCAAGTGTAACGTCAATCGACATCTCTAGTTGCCTTGATCTATTCTCTATCCTTCTCCACATCCTTTTCTCTAACACTCCTATTTGTTCTCGCTCCAAATCTTCTGTACACCCCTAGCGTGCTAGTGGCTTCCAGCTTTACCTGGGGTGAAAAGCTTAAAAATATATATATATATATATATATATATATATATATATATATATATATATATATATATATATATATATATATATATATATATATATTGTGAAATGGACAAAGTCCGACAATTATTCTTTTATGTTTATATGTTCTTTTTATAGATATAAATATTTAAGAACGAGGTTCGATTCCTTTCGGAGGACGCATAATTCTATGAAAATTTCTCGGACATTCAGGCCGGTAAATGTTGTTAATACTGTTTATTATAAACAGAGTATTGACTTAAATATTTGTATCTATAAAAAGAACGTATAAACAGAAAAAATGTCTTAAAATACATACATATATACATATATATATATATATATATATATATATATATATATATATATATATGTGTGTGTGTGTGTGTGTGTATTTAGGCAGCAATCCTTCTTTCATACACACTTCATTGAATACGACAGACACGGTGCTTTGATATAGATTTCATAGAATTTCTCATGAAATCTAATATTTTTTTCTTTTCAGATGCCCATTAAGAAATTGTATTCCTGATCAATCAAAATTCGTAAATAATTATATAAGACACACTACAACATGTTTGACACGCAGACTCAATTTTCTGACCATAGGTCAATTAGATCTCATTTAAATATTCATGGAGACCTATCGGACACTATTCGTAACATACTTGTTGACAACACTAATATTATAGCATCTCCATGCAAAAAATAGGCTAAAAATAATGGAAGCCTTATTAATAAAAACAAAAAAAAACAACACTTAATATTAACTTTAAACATGGACAAAATATCTTGATCGTGTTTTTAAAAATGAAAACATTTTATAAAACATACATACAACAAAATATTTCTTATTTTAACAGTTAAAATATAATTCTTGGCTAAATGTCTATTCGAAAGCTCTCCGATTAAAAGAACATTCGGACAGTTTTTATATAATTTATCATCCGAAAAGAATATATATATATATATATATATATATATATATATATATATACACACACACACACACATATATATATATATATATATATATATATATATATATATATATATATATATATATATATATATATATATATATATATATATATAATACTGTTTGTTATAAATTGAGCATTTACTTAAATATTTGTATCTATGAAAATAACGTATAAACAAAAAATATATTAAAATAATTGTGGGACTTTGTCCATTTCATAATATACCCCTTCTTAAATTTATTAATAAAAATGTTTGCAAGACAGGTTTTCAGCTAGTATATATTAATACTAAACATCCCTAGAATCACAACAAAATGCAAACTTCTGCAAATAATTCAATTTAAAAGATATTATAAATTAAAATTCCCTTGCTATGTAAATACATGATATATAAATGTTTTTAAAAAAATTGTACCGACATAAGTTGGTTAATATTGATTTTTTTAAGTAAAAACATTGACTTCCATAATAAATCTTGACACAGTAACGCGATAGAGGTAGATAAAGACTGAAATAGATATGTGTATATATCTACATATGTGTGTATGTTATAAATAGGGACACTTGAATCAGTCTGACGTCTTCTCACGCTGAAATATGCTTGCTTCGTGCCCGACACCCAACAGAGATAGATGCAGTGTCCTTTGCTGCAATGCATTTTCCAATCCTTGTTTCTGTGCAAGGTGAGTGAATTGCAGTCAGTCCACGTGAGAATGGACTGTCATTGAATGGATCGCATCATCTCTTCGAAGAAAGACAAACATACCGAGTATTTCTTCTCGGCCTTAATGCAGGCTGACATCCGTTTACTGGCCATGAGTAAGGCTCCGAGAAAATGTCAAATGAAATTTGAAAATCCACAAAGATCATGAGAATGAACACTTAAGATCATGCATTCTTCGGGAGATTTCTGCTGAGGAATGTGTTTTGTCTTTGATGAATAAACGGTCCGTCCTGGGTAAGAAGTTAAACTACATCCGCGTCCTGGGTAAAACGATAAACTACGTCCAGCAGCAAGGCCTCTGATCAGGAGGTTTTGTGGAGCGTGGAACCACCTTTAAATTGCTGGTTTTCCAAGGTCCACCCTGACCCCGGGTGGTAGCACCTGCTAGGATCCCAGCTATGGGCAAATAGTTAACATTTACCAGCAATACATTTTGAAAAAAATATTACTAGCAATAAAATTGTGAAGGAAAACTATTACAAGAAACAGATTTTTGAAAAAACAAAATATGACCAACTATAGACTTCTTCAAGAAAAAATATTCCCAGGAATAGATTTTGGAAGAAAAACATATTACCAGCAATAAAAATGTCGGCATTAAATAACCCATTGACGTTGATATGCCGTAAAACAAAATAAACCAAAGCAATCTAAAGCAAAGAACACATATTCTATTCATACGAATCTATCCTAAAAATATTGTCGGCATTAAATAACACATTGAGGTTGATATGCCGTAAAACAAAATAAACCAAAGCAATCTAAACCAAAGAACACATATTCTATTCATACGAATCTATCCTAAAAATGTTGTCGGCATTAAATAGCCCATTGAGGTTGATATGCCGTAAAACAAAATAAACCAAAACAATCTAAACCAAAGAACACATATTCTATTCATACGAATCTATCCTAAAAATGTTGTCGGCATTAAATAACCCATTGAGGTTGATATGCCGTAAAACAAAATAAACCAAAGCAATCTAAACCAAAGAACACATATTCTATTCATACGAATCTATCCTAAAAATATTGTCGGCATTAAATAACCCATTGAGGTTGATATGCCGTAAAACAAAATAAACCAAAGCAATCTAAACCAAAGAACACATATTCTATTCATACTAATCTATCCTAAAAATGTTGTCGGCATTAAATAGCCCATTAAGGTTGATATGCCGTAAAACAAAATAAACCAAAGCAATCTAAACCAAAGAACACATATTCTATTCATACGAATCTATCCTAAAAATGTTGTCGGCATTAAATAACCCATTGAGGTTGATATGCCGTAAAACAAAATAAACCAAAGCAATCTAAACCAAAGAACACATATTCTATTCATACGAATCTATCCTAAAAATATTGTCGGCATTAAATAACCCATTGAGGTTGATATGCCGTAAAACAAAATAAACCAAAGCAATCTAAACCAAAGAACACATATTTTATTCATACGAATCTATCCTAAAAATGTTGTCGACATTAAATAGCACATTGAGGTTGATATGCCGTAAAACAAAATAAACCAAAGCAATCTAAACCAAAGAACACATATTCTATTCATACGAATCTATCCTAAAAATGTTGTCGGCATTAAATAACCCATTGAGGTTGATATGCCGTAAAACAAAATAAACCAAAGCAATCTAAACCAAAGAACACATATTCTATTCATACGAATCTATCCTAAAAATATTGTCGGCATTAAATAACCCATTGAGGTTGATATGCCGTAAAACAAAATAAACCAAAGCAATCTAAACCAAAGAACACATATTCTATTCATACGAATCTATCCTAAAAATGTTGTCGTCATTAAATAACCCATTGAGGTTGATATGCCGTAAAAATAAATAAACCAAAGCAATCTAAACCAAAGAACACATATTCTATTCATACGAATCTATCCTAAAGATGTTGTCGGCATTAAATAACCCATTGAGGTTGATATGCCGTAAAACAAAATAAACCAAAGCAATCTAAACCAAAGAACACATATTCTATTCATACGAATCTATCCTAAAAATGTTGTCGGCATTAAATAACCCATTGAGGTTGATATGCCGTAAAACAAAATAACCAAAGCAATCTAAACCAAAGAACACATATTCTATTCATACGAATCTATCCTAAAAATATTGTCGGCATTAAATAACCCATTGAGGTTGATATGCCGTAAAACAAAATAAACCAAAGCAATCTAAACCAAAGAACACATATTCTATTCATACGAATCTATTCTAAAAATGTTGTCGGCATTAAATGGCCCATTGAGGTTGATATGCCGTAAAACAAAATAAACCAAAGCAATCTAAACCAAAGAACACATATTCTATTCATACGAATCTATCCTAAAAATGTTGTCGGCATTAAATAACCCATTGAGGTTAATATGCCGTAAAACAAAATAAACCAAAGCAATCTAAACCAAAGAACACATATTCTATTAATACCAATCTATCCTAAAAATGTTGTCGGCATTAAATAACCCATTGAGGTT
The DNA here is from genome assembly GCA_964036315.1 of Acanthosepion esculentum. Lineage (NCBI taxonomy): Eukaryota > Metazoa > Mollusca > Cephalopoda > Sepiida > Sepiidae > Acanthosepion > Acanthosepion esculentum. The sequence goes on from OZ038515.1 coordinate 72,553,370, forward strand.
GATATGCCGTAAAACAAAATAAACCAAAGCAATCTAAACCAAAGAACACATATTCTATTCATACGAATCTATCCTAAAAATATTGTCGGCATTAAATAACCCATTGAGGTTGATATGCCGTAAAACAAAATAAACCAAAGGAATCTAAACCAAAGAACACATATTCTATTCATACTAATCTATCCTAAAAATGTTGTCGGCATTAAATAGCCCATTGAGGTTGATATGCCGTAAAACAAAATGAACCAAAGCAATCTAAACCAAAGAAGACATATTCTATTCATCCGAATCTATCCTAAAAATGTTGTCGGCATTAAATAACCCATTGAGGTTGATATGCCGTAAAACAAAATAAACCAAAGCAATCTAAACCAAAGAAGACATATTCTATTCATACGAATCTATCCTAAAAATGTTGTCGGCATTAAATAGCCCATTGAGGTTGATATGCCGTAAAACAAAATAAACCAAAGCAATCTAAACCAAAGAACACATATTCTATTCATACGAATCTATCCTAAAACTATTGTCGGCATTAAATAACCCATTGAGGTTGATATGCCGTAAAACAAAATAAACCAAAGCAATCTAAACCAAAGAACACATATTCTATTCATACGACTCTATCCTAAAAATGTTGTCGTCATTAAATAACCCATTGAGGTTGATATGCCGTAAAACAAAATAAACCAAAGCAATCTAAAGCAAAGGACACATATTCTATTCATACGAATCTATCCTAAAGATGTTGTCGGCATTAAATAACCCATTGAGGTTGATATGCCGTAAAACAAAATAAACCAAAGCAATCTAAACCAAAGAACACATATTCTATTCATACGAATCTATACTAAAAATGTTGTCGGCATTAAATAACCCATTGAGGTTGATATGCCGTAAAACAAAATAACCAAAGCAATCTAAACCAAAGAACACATATTCTATTCATACGAATCTATCCTAAAAATATTGTCGGCATTAAATAACCCATTGAGGTTGATATACCGTAAAACAAAATAAACCAAAGAAATCTAAACCAAAGAACACATATTCTATTCATACGAATCTATCCTAAAAATGTTGTCGGCATTAAATAACCCATTGAGGTTGATATGCCGTAAAACAAAATAAACCAAAGCAATCTAAACCAAAGAACACATATTCTATTCATGCAAATCTATCCTAAAAATGTTGTCGGCATTAAATAGCCCATTGAGGTTGATATGCCGTAAAACAAAATAAACCAAAGCAATCTAAACCAAAGAACACATATTCTATTCATACGAATCTATCCTAAAAATGTTGTCGGCATTAAATAACCCATTGAGGTTGATATGCTATAAAACAAAATAAACCAAAGCAATCTAAACCAAAGAACACATATTCTATTCATACGAATCTATCCTAAAAATGTTGTCGGCATTAAATAACCCATTGAGGTTGATATGCTATAAAACAAAATAAACCAAAGCAATCTGAACCAAAGAACACATATTCTATTCATACGAATCTATCCTAAAAATGTTGTCGTCAATAAATAACCCATTGAGGTTGATATGCCGTAAAACAAAATAAACCAAAGCAATCTAAAGCAAAGAACACATATTCTATTCATACGAATCTATCCTAAAAATGTTGTCGGCATTAAATAACCCATTGAGGTTGATATGCCGTAAAACAAAATAAACCAAAGCAATCTAAACCAAAGAACACATATTCTATTCATACGAATCTATCCTAAAAATATTGTCGGCATTAAATAACCCATTGAGGTTGATATGCCGTAAAACAAAATAAACCAAAGCAATCTAAAGCAAACAACACATATTCTATTCATACGAATCTATCCTAAAGATGTTGTCGGCATTAAATAACCCATTGAGGTTGATATGCCGTAAAACAAAATAAACCAAAGCAATCTAAACCAAAGAACACATATTCTATTCATACGAATCTATCCTAAAAATGTTGTCGGCATTAAATAACCCATTGAGGTTGATATGCCGTAAAACAAAATAAACCAAAGCAATCTAAAGCAAAGAACACATATTCTATTCATACGAATCTATCCTAAAGATGTTGTCGGCATTAAATAACCCATTGAGGTTGATATGCCGTAAAACAAAATAACCAAAGCAATCTAAACCAAAGAACACATATTCTATTCATACGAATCTATCCTAAAAATATTGTCGGCATTAAATAACCCATTGAGGTTGATATGCCGTAAAACAAAATAAACCAAAGCAATCTAAACCAAAGAACACATATTCTATTCATGCGAATCTATCCTAAAAATGTTGTCGGCATTAAATAACCCATTGAGGTTGATATGCCGTAAAACAAAATAAACCAAAGCAATCTAAACCAAAGAACACATATTCTATTCATACGAATCTATCCTAAAAATGTTGTCGGCATTAAATAACCCATTGAGGTTGATATGCTATAAAACAAAATAAACCAAAGCAATCTAAACCAAAGAAAACTTATTCTATTCATACGAATCTATCCCTAAAATATTGTCGGCATTAAATAACCCATTGAGGTTGATATGCCGTAAAACAAAATAAACCAAAGCAATCTAAACCAAAGAACACATGTTCTATTCATACGAATCTATCCTAAAAATGTTGTCGGTATTAAATAGCCCATTGAGGTTGATATGCCATTAAACAAAATAAACCAAAGCAATCTAAACCAAAGAACACATATTTTATTCATACGAATCTATCCTAAAAATTTTGTCGGCATTAAATAACCCATTGAGGTTGATATGCCGTAAAACAAAATAAACCAAAGCAATCTAAACCAAAGAACACATATTCTATTCATACGAATCTATCCTAAAAATATTGTCGGCATTAAATAACCCATTGAGGTTGATATGCTATAAAACAAAATAAACCAAAGCAATCTAAACCAAAGAAGACATATTCTATTCATACGAATCTATCCTAAAAATGTTGTCGGTATTAAATAACCCATTGAGGTTGATATGCCGTAAAACAAAATAAACCAAAGCAATCTAAACCAAAGAACACATATTCTATTCATACGAATCTATCCTAAAAATGTTGTCGGCATTAAATAGCCCATTTAGGTTGATATGCCGTAAAACAAAATAAACCCAAAAATCTAAACCAAAGAACACATATTCTATTCATACGAATCTATCCTAAAAATGTTGTCGGCATTAAATAGCCCATTGAGGTTGATATGCCGTAAAACAAAATAAACCAAAGCAATCTAAACCAAAGAACACATATTCTATTCATACGAATCTATCCTAAAAATGTTGTCGGCATTAAATAACCCATTGAGGTTGATATGCCGTAAAACAAAATAAACCAAAGCAATCTAAACCAAAGAACACATATTCTATTCATACGAATCTATTCTAAAAATGTTGTCGGCATTAAATGGCCCATTGAGGTTGATATGCCGTAAAACAAAATAAACCAAAGCAATCTAAACCAAAGAACACATATTCTATTCATACGAATCTATCCTAAAAATGTTGTCGGCATTAAATAACCCATTGAGGTTAATATGCCGTAAAACAAAATAAACCAAAGCAATCTAAACCAAAGAACACATATTCTATTCATACGAATCTATCCTAAAAATGTTGTCGGCATTAAATAACCCATTGAGGTTGATATGCCGTAAAACAAAATAAACCAAAGCAATCTAAACCAAAGAACACATATTCTATTCATACGAATCTATCCTAAAAATATTGTCGGCATTAAATAACCCATTGAGGTTGATATGCCGTAAAACAAAATAAACCAAAGGAATCTAAACCAAAGAACACATATTCTATTCATACTAATCTATCCTAAAAATGTTGTCGGCATTAAATAGCCCATTGAGGTTGATATGCCGTAAAACAAAATGAACCAAAGCAATCTAAACCAAAGAAGACATATTCTATTCATCCGAATCTATCCTAAAAATGTTGTCGGCATTAAATAACCCATTGAGGTTGATATGCCGTAAAACAAAATAAACCAAAGCAATCTAAACCAAAGAAGACATATTCTATTCATACGAATCTATCCTAAAAATGTTGTCGGCATTAAATAGCCCATTGAGGTTGATATGCCGTAAAACAAAATAAACCAAAGCAATCTAAACCAAAGAACACATATTCTATTCATACGAATCTATCCTAAAAATATTGTCGGCATTAAATAACCCATTGAGGTTGATATGCCGTAAAACAAAATAAACCAAAGCAATCTAAACCAAAGAACACATATTCTATTCATACGACTCTATCCTAAAAATGTTGTCCTCATTAAATAACCCATTGAGGTTGATATGCCGTAAAACAAAATAAACCAAAGCAATCTAAAGCAAAGGACACATATTCTATTCATACGAATCTATCCTAAAGATGTTGTCGGCATTAAATAACCCATTGAGGTTGATATGCCGTAAAACAAAATAAACCAAAGCAATCTAAACCAAAGAACACATATTCTATTCATACGAATCTATACTAAAAATGTTGTCGGCATTAAATAACCCATTGAGGTTGATATGCCGTAAAACAAAATAACCAAAGCAATCTAAACCAAAGAACACATATTCTATTCATACGAATCTATCCTAAAAATATTGTCGGCATTAAATAACCCATTGAGGTTGATATACCGTAAAACAAAATAAACCAAAGAAATCTAAACCAAAGAACACATATTCTATTCATACGAATCTATCCTAAAAATGTTGTCGGCATTAAATAACCCATTGAGGTTGATATGCCGTAAAACAAAATAAACCAAAGCAATCTAAACCAAAGAACACATATTCTATTCATGCAAATCTATCCTAAAAATGTTGTCGGCATTAAATAGCCCATTGAGGTTGATATGCCGTAAAACAAAATAAACCAAAGCAATCTAAACCAAAGAACACATATTCTATTCATACGAATCTATCCTAAAAATGTTGTCGGCATTAAATAACCCATTGAGGTTGATATGCTATAAAACAAAATAAACCAAAGCAATCTAAACCAAAGAACACATATTCTATTCATACGAATCTATCCTAAAAATGTTGTCGGCATTAAATAACCCATTGAGGTTGATATGCTATAAAACAAAATAAACCAAAGCAATCTGAACCAAAGAACACATATTCTATTCATACGAATCTATCCTAAAAATGTTGTCGTCATTAAATAACCCATTGAGGTTGATATGCCGTAAAACAAAATAAACCAAAGCAATCTAAAGCAAAGAACACATATTCTATTCATACGAATCTATCCTAAAAATGTTGTCGGCATTAAATAACCCATTGAGGTTGATATGCCGTAAAACAAAATAAACCAAAGCAATCTAAACCAAAGAACACATATTCTATTCATACGAATCTATCCTAAAAATATTGTCGGCATTAAATAACCCATTGAGGTTGATATGCCGTAAAACAAAATAAACCAAAGCAATCTAAAGCAAACAACACATATTCTATTCATACGAATCTATCCTAAAGATGTTGTCGGTATTAAATAACCCATTGAGGTTGATATGCCGTAAAACAAAATAAACCAAAGCAATCTAAACCAAAGAACACATATTCTATTCATACGAATCTATCCTAAAAATGTTGTCGGCATTAAATAACCCATTGAGGTTGATATGCCGTAAAACAAAATAAACCAAAGCAATCTAAAGCAAAGAACACATATTCTATTCATACGAATCTATCCTAAAGATGTTGTCGGCATTAAATAACCCATTGAGGTTGATATGCCGTAAAACAAAATAACCAAAGCAATCTAAACCAAAGAACACATATTCTATTCATACGAATCTATCCTAAAAATATTGTCGGCATTAAATAACCCATTGAGGTTGATATGCCGTAAAACAAAATAAACCAAAGCAATCTAAACCAAAGAACACATATTCTATTCATGCGAATCTATCCTAAAAATGTTGTCGGCATTAAATAACCCATTGAGGTTGATATGCCGTAAAACAAAATAAACCAAAGCAATCTAAACCAAAGAACACATATTCTATTCATACGAATCTATCCTAAAAATGTTGTCGGCATTAAATAACCCATTGAGGTTGATATGCTATAAAACAAAATAAACCAAAGCAATCTAAACCAAAGAAAACATATTCTATTCATACGAATCTATCCCTAAAATATTGTCGGCATTAAATAACCCATTGAGGTTGATATGCCGTAAAACAAAATAAACCAAAGCAATCTAAACCAAAGAACACATGTTCTATTCATACGAATCTATCCTAAAAATGTTGTCGGTATTAAATAGCCCATTGAGGTTGATATGCCATTAAACAAAATAAACCAAAGCAATCTAAACCAAAGAACACATATTTTATTCATACGAATCTATCCTAAAAATTTTGTCGGCATTAAATAACCCATTGAGGTTGATATGCCGTAAAACAAAATAAACCAAAGCAATCTAAACCAAAGAACACATATTCTATTCATACGAATCTATCCTAAAAATATTGTCGGCATTAAATAACCCATTGAGGTTGATATGCTATAAAACAAAATAAACCAAAGCAATCTAAACCAAAGAAGACATATTCTATTCATACGAATCTATCCTAAAAATGTTGTCGGTATTAAATAACCCATTGAGGTTGATATGCCGTAAAACAAAATAAACCAAAGCAATCTAAACCAAAGAACACATATTCTATTCATACGAATCTATCCTAAAAATGTTGTCGGCATTAAATAGCCCATTTAGGTTGATATGCCGTAAAACAAAATAAACCCAAAAATCTAAACCAAAGAACACATATTCTATTCATACGAATCTATCCTAAAAATGTTGTCGGCATTAAATAGCCCATTGAGGTTGATATGCCGTAAAACAAAATAAACCAAAGCAATCTAAACCAAAGAAGACATATTCTATTCATACGAATCTATCTTAAAAATTTTGTCGGCATTAAATAACCCATTGAGGTTGATATGCCGTAAAACAAATTAAACCAAAGCAATCTAAACCAAAGAACACATATTCTATTCATACGAATCTATCCTAAAAATGTTGTCGGCATTAAATAGCCCATTGAGGTTGATATGCCGTAAAACAAAATAAACCAAAGCAATCTAAACCAAAGAAAACATATTCTATTCATACGAATCTATCCTAAAAATGTTGTCGGCATTAAATAACCCATTGAGGTTGATATGCCGTAAAACAAAATAAAACAAAGCAATCTAAACCAAAGAACACATATTCTATTCATACGAATCTATCCTAAAGATGTTGTCGGCATTAAATAACCCATTGAGGTTGATATGCCGTAAAACAAAATAAACCAAAGCAATCTAAAGCAAAGAACACATATTCTATTCATACGAATCTATCCTAAAAATTTTGTCGGCATTAAATAACCCATTGAGGTTGATATGACGTAAAACAAAATAAACCAAACCAATCTAAACCAAAGAATATATATTCTATTCATACGAATCTACCCTAAAATATTGTCGGCATTAAATAACCCATTGAGGTTGATATGACGTAAAACAAAATAAACCAAACCAAGCCAAATAAACGGTAAGTGACTGCTGGCTCGTCGCTTTGACAATGATACTGACTTTAAACCGACTCTCTACTACTACTACTGCTACTACTACTGCTACTACTACTACTGCTACTACTAATGCGTCTATTAACGTTATTCCATACATATGATCGTTTACAGCAGATGTTAGGTGGTTATTGCTGAAGATTGAGTGATATCCTCTCCCCTCATTCCCAGCAACTTGTTCGTGAGTGACATAGCAGATCTCAGTAACGAAGTTCCATGTACAATCATCCGTTCCGTGGATTTCCAACTAATCCAATATTATTTGTGATGTTTCCGGCAGAGTTCCAAGTTGAAGTACTGCAATAGGTATGAATCTAAACTTCATATTTCGTATCTCACTCATCTCCCGAGGAAGGTCCTGGTAATCTAACTTTCTTTCGTATTTTATTATTTTTATTCTTAAAGTTAATCTCTATTTATCTAGATGTTCGAACTCAATTTATTTGCACAGTTTCAAATGTATACACTGGTGTATATCTTCTCTCTCTGCTGGGGAGGTATTTTGGTTGCCGGGTTCGATTCCACAACAAAGCTTCATTCTCGCTAATTGTCGTCCTCTCTTTTCTTTCATCTCCCAGACGTGTGATCGCTAGTAGTTTGTTCGGAGGTCAAATGAGAACTTCAACAAAAGGCATTTACAACTTATCTATTTTATTAAACACGTCGACGTGTACATTTTTAACTAGCCGTTGGGAGTCGTTCTATCACCCCCACTGGGGAGCAAGTTCCCCGAGACACGAAATAACCACGTCTAATGTGTATGAGGTGTAAAACTTAACTCACTGAAAACATTTTCTAACTTTAACATTGTCAGTCAAAATCTACTTCCCTATTTTGGTTACCATCTGACCCTAAGGCCAGCCTCAGAAGGTTAGAGCCAAATACACTGCCACTGAAAAATAATAGTCTGAAACTATTATTTAACATTCCTTACCTAACCATAAAAAAATAATTTTTGAATTTTATTTCAACTACATTATATTCTCAAATCACACACGTTTACACTGTTCTCGGGAGATCGCCCTTCCTATCTTGTCATGTTTAATTGTGTTCTCTTTCAAAGTTAACGTGATTCACCTGATTAATGTGTCCCATTTTAGTCTGCATCTACTACTTCGCTGTCTCGTGTCTATCCTAGTCTTTATAAAAATATTCTGATGGCGTTGTTCTTGACCGGAATAAACAGTGATAAAGTTTCTTTGTTAAGATGTACTCTGCGCATCCACATCCATGTCTTTTTATTTTTAATCTTCAAAATTAACCTTTTGAAATTGCTGTATAGGTTATTTTTCTTCTCTACCCGTTTTCTAATCTTCCTTCTCTACCACTCCCCCAGTCTTTCTTTTTTACGCGCCCTCTCACCTTTTTCTTCACCCGTCCTCTCGCCTTTTTAATAGACGTCTCAAGATCGTTCCAAGTGTTCCATCAACGACTGGCACTACTGTTATCTGATTTGCTATTATTTCTTCAACTGGTCTGGTTCAGTATTTCACTTTCTTTTAATTTTAATCTGTCATCTACTGGACTAGAAAATCAGATTTGGGGAAGGATTTTTCTTCTTCATGTTAATCAACTGAAGTCTTCTCGCCTACTTTTGGTGAACGGTTTGAAAGTTCGTTGAGATTTTCTGTTTATAATTCTCTGAAACAGATTGTGCATTTACTATTGGTCCCTATTCTCAAATCATACACGTTTGCACTGTTCTCAGTAGATCGCTCTTCCCATCCTGCCATGTGTTCTCTTTCAAAGTTAACATGCTTCACCTGATTAATATGTCCCATTTTAGTCTGCATCTGCTGCTCCGCTGTCCCGCGCCTATCCTAGTCTTTATAAAACTGTTCTTATGGCGTTGTTCTTGACCGGAATAACTAGTGATTAAGTTTCTTTGTTTAGATGTACTCTGCGCAACCATATCCATTACATTTTATTTATAATGTCTAAAATTTATCTTTTGAAATGTCTGTATAGTTTATTTTTGTTTTTTGCTATTTGAGAATTTTGGTTGTTGGGTCTGCTTATCCTATGAAGTCTAATCCAAAAACCTTAAAACTAATAAACTGAGGAACCAGACAAGAAGGTAGGAAAGCCAAAGAAAAGAGAGAGAGAGAGGGAAAGAGAGGGAAGAGAGAGAAAAACGAGAAATAGAGAGAAACGATAGAGAAAAGAGAGAGAAAAGAGTGAGGGAAAAGAGAGAAAAAGAGAAAGATAGAGGAAAGTGTGCGAAGAAAGAAAGAAAGAAAAAAAGGAAGAATAATCATCTGATGAAGACATTGCTTGCGGCATTTTTTCTAATTTCCCAGAAATGATTTCAGCAAATTATATATAAATAATGCGATCTCTGTATGTATGTATATGTGTGCATGCGCAGCAATTTTCAAACGTCTTTATTAAACCTTTTTATCCTTATCTCCAAGTAATTTCACTTCTGGTTGAAACGGGAACAAAAAAAAAAAGAAAAGAAAAAAGTTATGCCGAGTTCGTCGTTACTTTTCAACTTATATATTTTCCTGGTAATTTAGAAAATCAACGAAAAAAAATCTTATATCAACAAACTACGTCATGATGAGCTGTTTTACTTTTGTGAAGACAGAGAAATCGCGTCTATTTTTATCGTTCATTGGAAGAGCCCATTTAATGGGGGAAATAACGAAAAGACTACTGCACTGTTACGTAATATCAGTTCTCCTTTACGGCAGTGAATACTGGAGAATCTCTTCATAGATGAAACTCGTATTTGTAAGTAAATACTATTTGATTAACTAAGAAGAAAATACTCTAAAGCTGTGATCAAAATACTAATGTGGTTACCAATTTAGGGTAGAAAATGGCTTCATTTGAAGAAAAAATTACTTCAATTATAAATACCACAAAAATTGCAATTTTAGAAATGAACAGAAAAACAATTATTTTTTCGTGAGAAACAAAGAAAAGAATACTGAACTGTTATATAATATCAGTCCTCCTAAATTTGCAGTGGATCCTGGACAATATCTTCACAGATGAAGAATAGATTTGAAGCAACAGAATCAAAGGATAGAATACTGAACTGTTATGTAATATCAGTTCTACTATATGGCAGTGGATGCTGGACAATCTCTTCACAGATGAAAAGAGACTTAAAGCAATAGAAATGTTTTTAGAAAAACAGGTAACAAAAAGGATATTTAATGAGAAAAAAGGGCTTGGAAAATTTGGCACCCGCAGAACAGATTGAAGGCAACTGTAACTGAGGAAAGCAACGCATAACCTACCTAATGACCTTGAGTAAAATGATGTCAGAACAGGGTTTAGCAGATAGAACAAAAAGACAAAATTTATTAAGAGCTACAAAGGACAGGAATTTGTGGAGAGCCATGATCGACAACGTCATCAGGTTCATGGTACACAAAATTCAAACACGGCTCTCTGAGTCCTCCACCGCACCTCCTATATATATATATATATATATATATATATATATATATATATATATATATATATATATATATATATATATATATATATACACACTAAAGCTGGGATCAAAATACTAATGTGGTTACCATTTTAGGGTAGAAAATGGCTTCATTTGAAGAAAAAATTAATTCAGTTACAAATACTATAATTTTTTTAAAAAATCGCAAATAACCAAATGGGAAATGAATAGGAAAACAATTATTGTTTTTGTTCAATCCTCCTTTATGACAGGAATGTTGAGCTATTTCCTTAAAAGTAGAAAAAGAGACATAAAGCAAGAGAAAGATGGTTCTATAGAAGGTTGCTGAGATTAACATGGGCCGAACATGTGAGCAAAGGACAATGAAAATGGGAACATGGCCCTTGTAACTAGATTCTGAAAAAGACAGTAGATTTTTCTCGGACGCATAATGAAGAAAGAGTTTTTAAAACTGACAGAGAATATGGAAGACAAGTGGGACAGAGGGTGGCATCAAATGATCGACCTGACAATCTTGTATAAATGGCTGGCAAAACAATGGTTCAAATATGGTTAAGTTTCGAAGATCCATGATTGCCAAAGTCCTACAAGGATACAGCAGAAAAAGAAGAAATAAGTTTTAATCACGATTGATCTTTGATTCCGAATTAAACTTACCTTATAATTCATCAATGGATCCGGAGGTAGTTACGCAATCCAAGTCTGGAGTAGACGCTGGAGTAGTGGGAACTCTGGAGGTTACCTTTACCCTTTCTATATCCTTTCTTCTTTACTTGTCGTCTCACCTTTCTCCTCCAGTGCACTCGTCAGTCTTCTCTAGACGTACTCCGTCAGTCTTCTCTAGACGTACTCTCGTCTTTCTTCTCTACACGTACTCTCGTCTTTCTTCTCTACACGTCCTCTAACCTCTCTTCTGCAAATGTTCTGTCGTCTTTCTTCACAACCCGTCCTCTTGTTCAGCTTCTGAACCCGTCATATAGTTTTTTGTCCACCCGTCTGTCTTCTCTACCCGTATTCTTGCCTTCCTTCTCCACCCGTCCATTCGTCTTTCTTCTCTACACGTTCTTGTTTTTTTTCCACTAGTAGTATTAGATGGAAAAAGATTTGAATTTCTTACATGAAGCCTTGTCAATTATTATTCATTTTTCACTAGGATTTCTTTCATCTTATTTCTCTTGCTTTTTATTCCACTTGTAGTATTAGATGGAATAAGATTTGAATTTCTTACATGAAGCCTTGTCAATTATTATTCATTTTTCACTAGGATTTCTTTCATCTTATTTCTCTTGCTTTTTATTCCACTTGTAGTATTAGATGGAATAAGATTTGAATTTCTTACATGAAGCCTTGTCAATTATTATTCGTTTTTCACTAGGATTTCTTTCATCTTATTTTTCTTGCTTTTTATTCCACTAGTAGTATTAGATGGAATAAGATTTGAATTTCTTACATCAAGCCTTGTCAATTATTATTCATTTTTCACTAGGATTTCTTTCATCTTATTTCTCTTGCTTTTTATTCCACTAGTAGTATTAGATGGAATAAGATTTGAATTTCTTACATCAAGCCTTGTCAATTATTATTCATTTTTCACTAGTATTTCTTTCATCTTATTTCTCTTGCTTTTTATTCCACTCGTAGTATTAGATGGAATAAGAGTTGAATTTCTTACATCAAGCCTTGTCAATTATTATTCATTTTTCACTAGGATTTCTTTCATCTTATTTCTCTCGCTTTTTATTCCACTAGTAGTATTAGATGGAATACGATTTGAATTTCTTACATAAAGCCTTGTCAATTATTATTCATTTTTCACTAGGATTTCTTTCATCTTATTTCTCTTGCTTTTTATTTCACTAGTAGTATTAGATGGAATAAGATTTGAATTTCTTACATCAAGCCTTGTCAATTATTATTCATTTTTCACTAGGATTTCTTTCATCTTATTTCTCTTGCTTTTTAGTCCACTAGTAGTATTAGATGGAATAAGATTTGAATTTCTTACATGAAGCCTTGTCAATTATTATTCATTTTTCACTAGGATTTCTTTCATCTTATTTCTCTTGCTTTTTATTCCACTAGTAGTATCAGATGGAATAAGATTTGAATTTCTTACATGAAGCCTTTGTCAATTATTATTCATTTTTCACTAGGATTTCTTTCATCTTATTTCTCTTGCTTTTTATTCCACTAGTAGTATTAGATGGAATAAGATTTGAATTTCTTACATCAAGCCTTGTCAATTATTATTCATTTTTCACTAGGATTTCTTTCATCTTATTTTTCTTGCTTTTTATTCCACTAGTAGTATTAGATGGAATAAGATTTGAATTTCTTACATCAAGTCTTGTCAATTATTATTCATTTTTCACTAGGATTTCTTTCATCTTATTTCTCTTGCTTTTTATTCCACTAGTAGTATTAGATGGAATAAGATTTGAATTTCTTACATGAAGCCTTGTCAATTATTATTCATTTTTCACTGGGATTTCTTTCATCTTATTTCTCTTGCTCTTTATTCCACTAGTAGTATTAGATGGAATAAGATTTGAATTTCTTACATGAAGCCTTGTCAATTATTATTCATTTTTCACTAGGATTTCTTTCATCTTATTTCTCTTGCTTTTTATTCCGCTAGTAGTATTAGATGGAATAAGATTTGAATTTCTTACATCAAGCCTTTTCAATTATTATTCATTTTTCACTAGGATTTCTTTCATCTTATTTCTCTTGCTTTTTATTCCACTAGTAGTATTAGATGGAATAAGATTTGAATTTCTTACATCAAGCCTTGTCAATTATTATTCATTTTTCACTAGGATTTCTTTCATCTTATTTCTCTTGCTTTTTATTCCACTAGTAGTATTAGATGGAATAAGATTTGAATTTCTTACATCAAGCCTTGTCAATTATTATTCATTTTTCACTAGGATTTCGTTCATCTTATTTCTCTTGCTTTTTATTCCACTAGTAGTATTAGATGGAATAAGATTTGAATTTCTTACATCAAGCCTTGTCAATTATTATTCATTTTTCACTAGGATTTCTTTCATCTTATTTCTCTTGCTTTTTATTCCACTAGTAGTATTAGATGGAATAAGATTTGAATTTCTTAAATCAAGCCTTGTCAATTATTATTCATTTTTCACTAGGATTTCTTTCATCTTATTTCTCTTGCTTTTTATTCCACTAGTAGTATTAGATGGAATAAGATTTGAATTTCTTACATCAAGCCTTATCAATTATTATTCATTTTTCACTAGGATTTCTTTCATCTTATTTCTCTTGCTTTTTATTCCACTAGTAGTATTAGATGGAATAAGATTTGAATTTCTTACATCAAGCCTTGTCAATTATTATTCATTTTTCACTAGGATTTCTTTCATCTTATTTCTCTTGCTTTTTATTCCACTAGTAGTATTAGATGGAATAAGATTTGAATTTCTTACATCAAGCCTTGTCAATTATTATTCATTTTTCACTAGGATTTCTTTCATCTTATTTCTCTTGCTTTTTATTCCACTAGTAGTATTAGATGGAATAAGATTTGAATTTCTTACATCAAGCCTTGTCAATTATTATTCATTTTTCACTAGGATTTCTTTCATCTTATTTCTCTTGCTTTTTATTCCACTAGTAGTATTAGATGGAATAAGATTTGAATTTCTTACATCAAGCCTTATCAATTATTATTCATTTTTCACTAGGATTTCTTTCATCTTATTTCTCTTGCTTTTTATTCCACTAGTAGTATTAGATGGAATAAGATTTGAATTTCTTACATCAAGCCTTGTCAATTATTATTCATTTTTCACTAGGATTTCTTTCATCTTATTTCTCTTGCTTTTTATTCCACTAGTAGTATTAGATGGAATAAGATTTGAATTTCTTACATCAAGCCTTTCAATTATTATTCATTTTTCACTGGGATTTCTTTCATCTTATTTCTCTTGCTTTTTATTCCACTAGTAGTATTAGATGGAATAAGATTTGAATTTCTTACATCAAGCCTTGTCAATTATTATTCATTTTTCACTAGGATTTCTTTCATCTTATTTCTCTTGCTTTTTATTCCACTAGTAGTATTAGATGGAATAAGATTTGAATTTCTTACATGAAGCCTTGTCAATTATTATTCATTTTTCACTAGGATTTCTTTCATCTTATTTCTCTTGCTTTTTATTCCGCTAGTAGTATTAGATGGAATAAGATTTGAATTTCTTACATCAAGCCTTGTCAATTATTATTCATTTTTCACTAGGATTTCTTTCATCTTATTTCTCTTGCTTTTTATTCCACTAGTAGTATTAGATGGAATAAGATTTGAATTTCTTACATCAAGCCTTGTCAATTATTATTCATTTTTCACTAGGATTTCTTTCATCTTATTTCTCTTGCTTTTTATTCCACTAGTAGTATTAGATGGAATAAGATTTGAATTTCTTACATCAAGCCTTGTCAATTATTATTCATTTTTCACTAGGATTTCTTTCATCTTATTTCTCTTGCTTTTTATTCCACTAGTAGTATTAGATGGAATAAGATTTGAATTTCTTACATCAAGCCTTATCAATTATTATTCATTTTTCACTAGGATTTCTTTCATCTTATTTCTCTTGCTTTTTATTCCACTAGTAGTATTAGATGGAATAAGATTTGAATTTCTTACATCAAGCCTTGTCAATTATTATTCATTTTTCACTAGGATTTCTTTCATCTTATTTCTCTTGCTTTTTATTCCACTAGTAGTATTAGATGGAATAAGATTTGAATTTCTTACATCAAGCCTTGTCAATTATTATTCATTTTTCACTAGGATTCTCTTCATCTTATTTCTCTTGCTTTTTATTCCACTAGTAGTATTAGATCGAATAAGATTTGAATTTCTTACATCAAGCCTTGTCAATTATTATTCATTTTTCACTAGGATTTCTTTCATCTTATTTCTCTTGCTTTTTATTCCACTAGTAGTATTAGATGGAATAAGATTTGAATTTCTTACATCAAGCCTTGTCAATTATTATTCATTTTTCACTAGGATTTCTTTCATCTTATTTGTCTTGCTTTTTATTCCACTAGGAGTATTAGATGGAATAAGATTTGAATTTCTTACATCAAGCCTTGTCAATTATTATTCATTTTTCACTGGGATTTCTTTCATCTTATTTCTCTTGCTTTTTATTCCACTAGTAGTATTAGATGGAATAAGATTTGAATTTCTTACATCAAGCCTTGTCAATTATTATTCATTTTTCACTAGGATTTCTTTCATCTTATTTCTCTTGCTTTTTATTCCACTAGAAGTATTAGATGGAATAAGATTTGAATTTCTTACCTGAAGCCTTGTCAATTATTATTCATTTTTCACTAGGATTTCTTTCATCTTATTTCTCTTGCTTTTTATTCCACTAGTAGTATTAGATGGAATAAGATTTGAATTTCTTACATCAAGCCTTGACAATTATTATTTATTTTTCACTAGGTTTTTTTTTTATCTTATTTCTAATTCCTTTTATTACTGAAAATGTATTTAATCCAATAATATCGTTAATTATTTTTCATTGTTGTTCTTTTAATCTTTGCTGCTCGTAGATTATAGTAAACTGAATTTGTGTATTATTAATACGGTGTTCGATACTACTAGATGCTCCAAACTCCTGGCCTTGTGTCAGACTAAGCTTAATTAACAAATGTGCACCTCAGACTGGATTAATAATTACCAACACACACGTAAACACGCGAAAACGAACAGACTAACGTTTCAAGGAATTATCTGTTCAAACACGCAAATTCTCGATTAAGTGGCGCTTTATTAAAATTTCGTAAACGAATGATATCAACATGTGAGAAAAAATATTCCCCTTAATTATTTTAGGATGAAAGCTTTTAATAAATATAGTCATCGAT
Source organism: Acanthosepion esculentum (assembly GCA_964036315.1). Lineage (NCBI taxonomy): Eukaryota > Metazoa > Mollusca > Cephalopoda > Sepiida > Sepiidae > Acanthosepion > Acanthosepion esculentum. The sequence continues at coordinate 72,570,332 of OZ038515.1, forward strand.
TTTATACGTTCAAAAAAGTTTCATTAAATTTCATTTAAAAAAAAATGCGGTTCTATCATGCGTTTAAATTCTATTTCAGTAAATGCTTCCGAGTAGATAAAATTGAAAAAGAGGAGAAATAAATTCAAATACCAAAAACAAAATTCCTGTACATTGGAAGAAAGAAATCTTTATATCAGAAACAGTTTGCCAATGCCGCCAAAAAGGTTATCATTTTATTGCCAAATTTTCTTAGTAATTTCATAAGCATAACTTAGATATGGTACAAGGACAAAAGTATGGGGCACCTAGTGAGAATCGAACTCACTTTTCACTTAACCATTACACCACGCCGAGGTGCCCCTGAGCCTCATTCAGTCTTACATTGCCCACGCGGTCACCCATTTAGGTACTGAGTGTCGACGGTGTTTAATTTCTGGAGCACAGCTACCAATGATTAAACGTGATGAAAGTATATTGGTTTTGCTTTGGTTTATTTTGTTTTACGGCAAAGCAACCGACAAGATTTTTATTTACATTATTCGGGCTATTGTCCTCATCTTTGTCGCCATATTTATTACAACGTTTCGGCCGTTTCGATCTTCTTCAGGTGGTTGGAATGTCGAACTGAACCCTTTATTTCGCTCACTGGGGTAGACTGTTCTAGTTCCACGTGCCATGTTTAATGGATGTCAGTTATCTCCTGTTAATTTTTCCCTCTGAAAGTTCTCTCCGGGTTAAGTTAACCGGGTATTGAACTCACACTCTTTGGGTCCTGTCACTGGATCTAACCAACGCCTTTATCCACTGTGCCATGTGCCCTTCAGGACATTTGTGTATTAATTTCTGGGTATTATAAACCTAATGTCTTCAGCAACCATTTTTTTAGTGCTCTATTTCAATTTTTGCTGTTATCATTGCATTTTTTTAACCAGAGCTCATATTGCAACTTTTGTTGTTATTATCGCTTTTCTCTGCCACTCCTTATTACTGGTTCCCATATTACCAGAGTTTTTTTTTTTAAGCTTTTCACCCCAAGCAAGGCTGGAAGCCACTAGCACGCAAGGGGTTACAGAAGGTTTGTAGGAAGAGCAGATAGGAGTGGTAAAGGAGAGGATGTGGAGAAATATAGTGGATCGATCAAGGCAAGGGGGTTACAGAAGATTTGGAGCGAGAGCAGATAGGAATGAAAGGGGAAAGGATGTGGAGAAGGGAAGTGGATTGATCAAGGCAACTGGAGATGTTGATTGACGCTTATACACTTAGATAGTCGGAGATTGTATTTGTCAGGGAAACAGGAATAAGGAAGGGTGTTCCACAGGCGAGAGGTGCGAGACATGAAGCTATTGGAGTAGAAGAGACGTCTACATCTAACAGCTACTTATTTATAACGTTTACTTGCAGCCCCAAATGGGTTGAGATAATCCGTGAACTCCTACCTGGACAGGATTACACTCAAAGACATGACACTACCGCCCGCGTATTCCGCTTAAAACTGGGAAAACTTATGAACTTAATAGTGAAGGGGCGAGTCCTACAGTGAAAACGCAACCACTATTTTACATTGCCAGAATTAAAAATCTTGACCGATTATGATCGGATGGCAGTCTTCGGGTAAGCACGGAGCAGTAACACAGTAGCCACCTATTGCAACCAGTTGCCCTTGATTTCATTGATTTTGCTACCAGTGAGATTCCCGGCCGATCAGTGACCTCAACAACTTCGAATACGTGCGTAAGTTCAATAAGTCAAACCCCAAACCAATTTCACTACATAAAACCCCGATCAATGCCGGGCTTTACTGCTAGTAGTCGATATTACCTTTAGTATCCCTACTCTGGAGATTCCCAGATGAACATTTTTCTAATTGTACCATCCACTCGTCAGGAGTGTTTCGATAATCGATTACCTATTTTCTCCATTTTCGTTATCTTTATGCTAAGTTTCTGATTTTCTTATTATTGGTGATGGTTTAATTTTTTTTCTTTGTGTGTGCACGTATGTGTATTTGTGTCTGTGTTTACGTCGTGCGCGTGCGTTTGTTTGTGTGTGTGCGTGTCTATGCGTGTGTGTGTATATGTGCGGACGCATCAAATGTAGTAATTTCTCCTTTTCATCATTTTCTTGTCTCCTGAAATTCTCTCCCTATTGCTTTTCCTTCCTTTTCTCTTTCTATCAAAGACCCCACCCAACACACACACACACACACACACACACACACACACGAATATATATATATATATATATATATATATATAGTGGTACTCGCTTTGAAAAACCTTGGGTTTATCTGTTTCTAGTAGAACAAAACAGTGCACCAGGGAAAAAGAGGAACAAAAAAGTATTAAGAACATGAAATTGAGGCGAAAACAATCGTCCTGACTTCAAGCTACGAGTGTAAAGAAGAAACCCTCCAAAACCAGTAAAAGCAACCACGTAAAGTGCTCAATACACGAAGTAGAGCAAACCTAATACAAACCTAAAGAGCCAGGCAAACCTACCTAGGTTTCACCTAAACGGATCGTCAGGGTAAAACTGGCCACCAGTTTTACCCTGACGATCAGTTTAGTTCAAACCTAGGTAGGTTTGCCTGGCTCTTTAGGTTTGTATTATATATATATATATATATATATATATATATATATATATATATATATATATATATATATGTTTCCGAACAAAAACGAGATATTCACCTCGGTAATTTAAGTAGTGCTTTGTTTGTACACTTAGCTAAATCTGATCATAATTTCGATTTCGACTCTGTGAAGATTTTAAAATATATCCATAATAAAAACCTTAGACGGATTTATGAGGCAGGCATAATATCCACTTCACGTACGGTAATTACTAGACCCGGCTTCTTTAACATCTCCCCATTCCTGGCAAGATTAATGCTTGACAAACGTACTGATAAGCTCTAGATTCAAATAGAATTCCTCCTTTCCACTTAAGATAAAATCACTTTCTTGGGAACGCGTTTTCGCAGCATCGCCCGCGCGACGCCAACGTGACCGAATCCAAAAAAGGGAACGTTAACTTTAGAATCTCAGTTTTTCTGTTTCTGACTAGTCTTGTGTCTATCGTCTCTTCATGTTAACTTAAATATAAATATGTCTTGAATAACCATATCCTGAAGATGGTCTACTAGACCGAAACGTCTGACGTCGACAGCAAAACAAAATTAAAACAGTAAACTTATATATTCGGATTTTGCTTTGTCTTTTCCATATTTTTTCATCATATATATATATATATATATATATATATATATATATATATATATATATATATATATATGCGTTTGTTCGTGTATTTGTGTATGTGTGTGTATTAGCTGAAATGTGATCGAAAATTTTGCCCTCTAAAATGTGCATGATTAATATTATTTACCACTGAATTAAGTGAATTTACAAGAAATTCAATAATTTTCTCAATAGTTGTTATGTAATATGAATGCCTTTTTCACAATAATCATATGGACTTTCTGGCATAGCCATATTTACTCTATTTCTACGCACATATATATATATATATATATATATATATATATATATATATATATATATATACACATATCTGCATATATATACATATATATATATATATATATATATATATATATATATATATATGTATGTGTGTGTGTGTGTGTGTATAAAATATCAGGAGACTAGTCCGAGTCAGTCAGTGTATAATAATGAGAATTCCTCAACTCAAATGTTCAAAGGTTTTGTGTTGTTTGGTTGATTTTGTTCAGCGTTTTCATCAACCCCCATGGGACAGCTAATGCCGAAATTTGTACGCAATGTTTATGGCTTCAGACACAGACACCCCGTACAGATTATCTTACACAAAGCTATTTCTTTACTTCTTAAGTGCCGTGCCCACAGCCACAAAAATGCATTATTGGTCGCTGCAAAAAAATGAACTTCTGGCAGTTGTACAACAAAAGTTGTTTGAGAGTTCACTATTTGCCTATCTCGAGTCAGTATGAACCTGATTGTTACTGTTCTCATGTGAGCATGGGAAAAATAACAATCAAGAAGTGGTTCCACGCTCCTCAAAACTCCAATCTTCAGATCAGAAGCCTTGCTGCTGGATGGAGTTTATCGTCATACCTAGGATGGACAATTGTTCAAACGTTTTTACTATAACAACCAAGATGCGAATGCTAACCGAATAAAGCAGTGTATACAAATGATAATTCCTCAACTCAAAAGTTCAAATATTGTGACTATCAACCAAAATAACGATATTAATCCAAGGAAATCAATGTATAATAATGATAATTCCTTATTGTAATAGTTCAGATATTGTGACTACAACAATCAAGATAAGATCACTGGTCTATATAAATCAGTCCCTAATAATAATAAAATCTTTATATATATGTATTTTATGCTAACCTAATTTCGCCTGAATAAATATCAATAATCCTCTTATTTTTCATTTGTTTCAGTATCAACATCGAAATGTAGACCGAAACTGCTTACAACAAAATCTATCATGGCGGACAATTCTAATTCTTCGAGTGGTCAATCCGGAAGTCGTACAGCGGAAGTAGTTCACAACTCAAGCACCCAGAATGATACCAATACATCTGCAAATATAAATGTTAATGCATCAGACATAACTGACTGCTAAAAAAACGGTCTAGTTGATTTTATCAGCTTCAACCATATATATATATATATATATATATATATATATATATATATATATATATATATATATATATATATATATATATATATATATATATATATATATATATATATATATATAGGTAATTGGGGATTTAGACTAATTTTATAGGGTCAAAATAGTGGTCGCGGCTCTTGGGGGACAGGTTCCGAGGTTATTCGGGGTCTCTGGATAACTCTTGGATGGGTATCGGTTAACTGAACTGAGTGAGTAGCGGCGCTATATCAAGTCCAGTTTATGTCTTCTTCGTCACTGCGTCCCGTGGTACATTTGGTATGATGTTTGCGTTGTATCGAAGCGATCCGGGTTCGATTCTCGCTAGTGGATGCGCACTGCTGATGTAGTCCCAGATAGGAAGTAATGGCCGTCCAGTGCATTCTGTTGAGGATTCTAAGCTCGACGAATTACTGCTATATATATATGAAGGTGAGATTGTAGTTATTCCAACGAGAGAAAAGTGTATATTTTTAAGAGAGAAGAAGCTGCAAACTTTTTTGGTTATAATGTCGATTTATTTTTAATATATTATACTTTATTTGAAAAAAATCAGATAAATGTGCAATGTTTACATTATATACATAAATTTATCCCATACTAAAATAATTTAAATATTAATTTCATTTTTAAAGAAATTCAATAGCAACAATTACTCACTTTCGCTTATTAGGAATTAAATTGCATTCTCCATAATTCACTTAAAACTTTCAGTTAATCTGATGAACATTTATGACCTCGTAATTTAAAAAATTTGAAAAACTAACAACATTTTATTTTTTATATGTTATGTTTATAAATACTTAAGTATAAAGAATGTTTACGGCAAATGGTCCTGTGTTGGCATGGAAGTCATTCATGTACATCTGTCGTTGTAACCTTCAACGTGTATAGCAGTGAATTAACTAAGAAGTGTTCCGTTTAACAATTCGTATCGTGAGCTGGTAGATAGGATTTTTATATACGGCCGCGTGAATGGTAATTGACGCGAGGCTGCATGGCCGTATCAGATTGCATTTCCAGACCGAAGTTAGCCGAGTAGAGCAAACCTAATATAAACCTAAAGAGCCAGGCAAACCTACCTAGGTTTCACCTAGACGGATCGTCAGGGTAAATCTGGCCAGTTTTACCATAACGATTTTTAGGTTTGTATCGGATTGCATTTCCAGACCGAAGGTAGCGGAGTCCTTCAACATTTGCTGCTGTTTGTCGTCGCGTTGCTAAGACAGGATCCGTGGCAGTACAAACTAACGATCTAGGAAGACCGAGATCCGCCCGTATGCCTGACCAGGAAGAACAGATTCTTCTGGCTGTCGGAGACGATGCAGTTATCAGCACACGGACTGTCGTACACCTCATAGTACCACATGGAGGGTACTTCAAGGACAGCTCATGTAAATGTATCATTTGCAACGTGTGCCCTCTGATCACTAACCGCCGGAAAACTTTTGCCGATGTCTTATTACACAAACCTCCGATCTGTTTCATGTCTCTTCCGACTTGTTTACGAATGAGGCAACATTTGGAAGAGATGGGATAACAAATTTACACAAGCAACATTTGGGGACGGATCGGAATCCCCAGGGTACAATACAGGTTAGACACTAACATCAGTTTACAATTAATATGTGGGCTGGAATTGTAGATAGGTCCATATGTTCTTCAGCACGTCTTACAGCTGTCTACAGGGACTTTATTTCGAACGCACATGCAGACCTGCTAGAGGATGTACACCTGCTAATACGAAGATGCATGTGGTTCATGCATGATGAGAATTCAGCACATTTTAGTCACGTTGTTCATGAGGCACTGGTTGCCATCTACCATGAAAGATGGATAGGTAGGGGAGGAACGGTTCCTTGGCCGGCACGTTTCCCGATCTCAATCGATTGCATTTTTATCTGTGGGTCTACCTAAAACAATTGGTTTATGCAGAAGATATTAATAATGTAGAGGCGCTTCATCATGGGGTCCTGTGAAAAACATTCGACACCGTGTGGGTGTACTTGAAAAGGATTCGCTAGTCAATGATCTGATCAATCGGTCCGTGTGTGTTTAGGAGCAAACGGAGGACATTTTGAACATGTGTTATCAGTTTCTGTACAACGATGGCATTTTAGTGTTTATATGGACTTTTGTCCTTGTTTTGGTGTGAGAACCTCCCACCCACCACTGTTTGTAAAAATATTTTTGAGACACGCGGTATTTGTAAAGATTTGATATAATATATACATTGTTTATGCACTTTTTAAAATGTGATTCTTTCAATTATGTCTTAAATTGAGACTCATGACAGGAACATGCATATGTTTTTTTGAAGGTATAATATTCTTGAATCAAGATTGCCTTATTCACTATTGTCTTCACATGTTTTATATCACATTCTTCATTTTGATTTCGAATTATGAAGTCATATCGTATAACACCTCGAGTTTTGTGTTATTATTCTGGAATAAATCTTTTCTCAAGGGAATTCTTAAGTGAGGAGATGAAAAACAAAACAGTATACAGCTCCTTTTGAAATATTACCGAATGTAACCGATGAGGAAGGTTGAAAAACGTATCGACCAAAAGTATGTGAAATGAGAACATATTTGTTATTGTAAACCCAGAAAGTACTAAGGGAATTTGGAGATTAAATAGTTTGCGTATTAGGTTTTACGGCATTGTGAACTTTTTGAACAAAAATAGGAAGAAATAGATTTAGTTAACACGACAGTAAAACAAAAATAGATAAAAATAGGTTTAGTTTGTACGAGAGACAAAAAGGTAGACAATGGCTTGATTTGTGTGAGAATCAAAAACGTGGAAACAGGTTTGGTTTGCACGAGAGTCAAAAAGGTTGACAGGTATAGTTTGCACAAGAGTAAAAAAGGTAGACAGATTTGGTTTGCACGAGAGTCAAAAAGGTTGACAGATTTAGTTTGCACAAGAGTCGAAAAGGTTGACAGGTTTGGTTTGCACGAGAGTGAAAACGGGAGACAGGTTTGGTTTACAGGAGAGTCAAAAAGGTAGACAGGTTTGGTTTGCTCGAGAGTCAAAACGGTAGACAGGTTTGGTTTACAGGAGAGTCAAAAAGGTAGACAGGTTTGGTTTGCACGAGAGTCAAAACGGTAGACAGGTTTGGTTTACAGGAGAGTCAAAAAGGTAGACAGGTTTGGTTTGCACGAGAGTCAAAACGGTAGACAGGTTTGGTTTACAGGAGAGTCAAAAAGGTAGACAGGTTTGGTTTGCACGAGAGTCAAAACGGTAGACAGGTTTGGTTTGCTCGAGAGTCTAACTTGACATGTTTGGTTTGCTGGAGAGACAAAAAGGTAGACATGTTTGCTTTGCACGAAAGTCAAAAAGGTAGACAGGTTTGGTAAGCAGGATAGACAAAAAGGTAGACATAGGTTTGGATTTCAACGAGAGTAAAAAAAAGATAGATAGGTTTGGTTTGCACAGGTTGGGCAAAAAAAAAAATTCGAGGGAGCCTCGTCTCGCTGCACGTGAATGAAACCCTCGTATTCGGGACCCCAACTTGAAGAGTAAAACCTAATCGGCTGAACTCGATGTTAAATGAACTCTGAAATATCTATAGGATGAAGTTGCTCAGAAATTCAGACGATAAAAGATGGTTGGAGAATATATCGGTCGACATGTTAAACATGTTTAATGTGTTTAAAAAATGAGGAGCCTAGTCTGAAAAGTAAATGGCATGACGAATTGTTCCAATTCCCAAGAGTGACCATCGTAAAGAAGAAAAAATGTTCTTTCAGGATAATATATTTTTCGGATAAGAAATCAAATATAGGTGGACTTTTCTTCATCTGGATCGATATTTCTTGCTGGTCTTATTTCCTGCCTCTCGCCCAGGTACCAACGCGTCTCATCGACTGGTGTATTTTGAGTGATGCTTGCCTGATAGAGTATAAATATTACTGACGTGTAGCAAGCCATAGACAACATGCAAAAAACATAAAACAAAAACAGAAAAAAATGACAACTATCTTCACCTCTTTCACCACCTCTGTTTTAGTAATAACTAGCAGCATGGCCCGGCGTTGCCCGTGCTTGATTCAAAAACGTACGACTCATACAGCAATCGCTATCACTTGACTTAAAATATTTTTGCCCTTCCTTACCTTTAAAGGAGTGCCCTTTGCCGTGCTGATGTTGCTACATGGCTTACTTCTTGCCTATCTCACACTGCGAATTTTTTCTAAGCTCTATACTAAACATTAAATCTGATACGAAAAAAGAACTAAACAAAATGAACACAAAAAGGTCAGCTTTAAAAAAGGACTCGTAACTGGAAAAATCGAATGAAAAAAGAATGTTAACAACAAATACTTTTTCACATCCAACCTTGTTCTGCGGAATCAGAATCAACGTTGAGTTTAAGCAAGCGAATGAGCCAATTGGAGTAAAGTGCCATGCAAATTTAAATTTTCCCACTTGTGACGAATGCAGCAAACGATTTTTTTTGTGCATGCTAGCATGCTAGTTAACATTCGTGTCAGTCACCTGTTGGCTCTCACGCTGGCCAATAGAATCTTCCTGCCTATTCGTGGCAGCCAGCTATAGGCTCTCACTCTGGCCAGTAGAAAATGGGTACAAACTACATGAAAACTGCCGTAGAAGCATGAAAAAATCGATTATTTCCACTATCGATGGGAGTTGGGAAATGCAAAGTCGGTCTTGGCCTTTCCACAAACTTGGAGCATGTGCATGAAAGTTTTGGTGCAAATCCATCGAAAATTGAGGCCGTGCATTCGTTACACACACATACACATCCTGCCTTTTATCGATAGAAATAAGATTAACAATAATAATAAAAATAATATTAACAATAACAATAATAACGATGATAACAATAATAAGAATATTGCTGCACAAGACCAATGCTTGTTAACTCGAAATTATCAAGCTCATATAATAAAACATAGTGTTAGCCCAAAATGCAGGTTCCGTGATAAATATCCAGAAACAATCGATCATCTTGTATCAGGTTGCACGGTATTGGCACCCACTGAATATAAAAACCGGCATGACAGAGTGGGCCAATATCTGTACTGGAAAATATTCAACTTCTAAGGGAAGCTGTCAAAATACAAGGACCTTGAACTCGAAATCTCAAAAATGTGGCACATGGGAACATCAACAATCCATGTTGTAGTTGGAGCTTTAGGAATGCTTGGAAAAGATTCCAGTAGACTAAGTGAAGATACAAAAAATTGTTCTGACAAGTACAGCCCACACTTTACGAAGGGATTTATCTATGTAGGATATTTTTGTTTTGTTTTTTTGTTTTTGTCAGTGGAAAGTGTCATGATGCCATTTCTAACCTTAGGTCCCTGGGCGGGACCCGGAAAGAAATGTGTAAACGCCAGAAACCAAAGGAAATAATAACAAGAATAATAATAACAATGATAACAATACTAGTATTAATAATAATAATAATGACATTAATAACAATGACAATAATAACAAAAAATAACAACAGTAATAATAATGATAATAATAATAACAACAACAATAATAATAACAATGATAACAATAACAATAATAATAAAGACAATAATAATAATAAAGACATTAATAATAATAATAACAATAATAAAGACAATAATAATAATAATAAAGACAATAATAATAAAATAATTGATAAAATTTTGTTTCTTTCACTAATAATCTTTCTCTCGCCTCGCTCGCGTTTCATATTTTTCACAATGCCGCCTTATTATTTCTTTTCTTTGTTCTTTAAGAAACTGAAATTTTCATTAGAAAAGGCATGAAACTATTTTCCCTTGTTTCCAGGCATTATTATAAATATATAAGCGTTGCAAAGATAGTCAAATTCAACTGGGAACACTTAAATATCCATAATGGCCATCTAATCGTTCTCCGAGCACATCCGTCTGCTAGGGCAACTCGCCAATTCCTCTTACAGACATATGCTCAAGCACATTTGCGTTTCTTCGACACCCACAGAGCCCACCTGTAGTTTATACTTCAACGACGCTCAACAGACCTTAGTTACAGTTTCTGGGAGAGAGTACATAATCTTTCATGATCAGAATTTTGAGTAACGACAGTACGCGCAAACTCTCGGTCACAACGACTTGTGTCTTCGTGCACTCACAAGGCTTTAGTCAACGCGTACTATGTTTATCTGACACTTTTTCAAAAGTTCTGCATGCTGGCATCATCACCCTAGACCAATAACTTGACAAATCGACCCCTGGTGAAATCCAAATCCGTAACTCATTGTCGGTAAGCGAAAGTTCTCTGTATGGGCAACGAGGTGTACAAAACTATTGATAAAATTACAAATCAGAGACTTTCTTCGAGATTAGATGAAGTGAAATTGTTTCAATAAACCATTATTATCTCCCCCGCAAATCTGACAATGTAAAAATATTTTCTGGCTTTAAATAACCTGCAAAGAGCTGATAAGCCATAAAAAAAACCCCGAATCAATTAAAAGTACTTTTTTCTCCTTTCTTTTTCTTCATATAATCAACATATTTCACTAGTAGTTTTACAAATGTATATTTGTGTAATGTACTATGTAAGAGACTTTGTATATTATTCCTTGTGCACTGAACAATACTTTTCTTTTGTCCCACTGTATTTTTGCCTTCCTGTTTAACATATGGAAGGTGATTAAAAAGAAGGAGGGGAAGTTTTTTGGAGAAAGCTTAATTTCGCAGATGGTTCAGAGTGAAATCGAAGAACAAAGAAAAGCGAGACGAATGTCAGTATGCTACTTTTGTTGTGTTTTTTAACCATTTAACTCCAAGCAAGGCAATAAAGCCACTAAGACGAAAGATTTTACTGCGTGAGCTCTTTGAAAAGAGATTTGAATGTATAATGCTCTCTTTTAATCATTTCAGAGATATCCCTTTTATCTTCCATCGACGTTGCTAATGCTAACCTCCAGAAGAATGACTTATTGCGTCGTCTCGGACTAAAGTTTTTAGTAGGACATAAAGTGGGACGATTATATTGAATCATTTGCCAAGCCTGAAGCTAAGAAAGTTGGTTCACTATGTCGAGCGAGACACCTTTTCTCGCCAGAATCCATCTTTCACATTTATAAGTCTACCATTCATTCAGGCATTGAATATTGCTGCCACATCTGATCAAGTGCTCATGTTATGACAAAACCCGAAGAAGAATCTGCAATGTTAATGGGCCTGACTTGGCATCTCGTCTTCCGTCACTTTCTCACTGCTGTAGCATAGTTTCTCTCTGCCTTTACTATAAATATTTTCATGGTAATTGTTCTGATGAACGTTCCACTAGGGTAGCTAGACTTTATGAATTTAAGCGCAGTATTAGATTGGCAGCAAGGTCTCATCACTTTACAATTGAAATGGCGAGATTTAACCGTAAGTTCTATGCTAACATTTTGCGGAACTCTTTTTTAGTTTCTTGATTTCCAGTAAACTTTGCTCTTCAAAAATTTAAATGTAATGGTAATCGTTATCTTTTGTCTTCTTAATTCTTGTTCTTTTATTGTCCTCTCTCCTTAATAGTAGTTTTTCTCATATTCTCTAACACCCAGTAACCTCTTGCACCTTAGTGGCTTTATTGCCTTTGATAATTAAACATTTAAATGCAAGGGCAATCGTTATCTTCTCTCTTCTTAATTCTTGTTCTTTTATTGTCCTCTCTCCTTAATAGTAGTTTTCCCATATTCCATAACTCTCAGTAACCACCTTGCGTTCTAGTGGCTTTATTTCTTTGCTTGGGGTGAAATGATTAAAAAACAGACGTTTAAAGTTAAAATTGATAAATGCAAATACAAAAATAGTCCAGATTCGAAACAGCAGAATTAGGCGAAGATATGCTAGTGACTTGAAGAGACTTGACGCCAACAATGGCTACCATATCCGATTGGTATAAAGATTGATTTAATAATATAGGCGAAATCTACAACTCTCTACTCCGGCTGTTGCCAAAGTTATAACTACTTATATTTCTTTGCCTATAAGAACAATAAAAATTCTATTTAATTATGGGATAGTCTTTATCCTTTCTGAATGTAAGGAGAAATTTTATTTTTTTGGAATATCCAAAAATTTAATGTATTTTAATTTTAACTGAATATTGTTTAAACGTTATATCATAATTTAATTCGCGATTATTACGTATTTTTCATATCATTTATTATTTGAAGTTATATATGTATTCTATGTTATTATTATTTCTTTCAATTTTTCCAGTTACCATGTTTTTTCTGTATTAGTAATTATTTGTTTTTGTACAACTGACCTGAAGATCGTTTGTATTATTTTTACTTTCTGTTTTTTCTTATCTAAAGTTATATTTATCAACTTTGCATTTTCTACTCTTGTTAAGCTTTTATCAATTGATAGTTTAGCTGTTATGTACTATCCAAAATGTAGTATAGTTTATTTTTATTGTTTGTTATAAATAATGACTTCAAAATACCGGAGTATTTTAGGCTTAAATGTCAATTTATATTTTCCATTTCTTTTCCCCCTCTCTTTTTCCACGGTTATCAAACATCTTGATATTTGTGTTTGTTTATTGATGTAAAAATATTGTGTAATTTGTCTTGTTTTCTAGTCTTTTATATATCTAACGATATATATATATATATATATATATATATATATATATATATATATATATATATATATATATGCAATCTATATATATATATATGTGCAATCTATATATATATATATATGCAATATGTATATATATATATATATATATATATATATATATATATATATATAGATGCAATCGTCAGGCAAGTGTTGACTTTTATGTTCACTTTTATATTTACACATGCTCTATTTCTTATATTGAACACTTTATCCAATACATATAGCACATCTTAAGACTATATATATACAATTTGTCAGCCATTTATTTTATATATATATATATACCAAGTATAGGATTGGTGTATACGAAATAAATCCCCATATCCAAAAAATATTATTCTTAAAAGAGTGCTAAATACAGAGTAGGGCAAATATAATTTATTCGAAAATTATAACATAAATATTTTATAAAATCCCTATAAAAATAGCCATTTTGCTTAAACACATCTGGTGTCTTATCCAGTGATGGTGTTGAATGTAGTTCAACACCATCACTTGATATATATATATATGAATTACATGAAAATAAAACTCAATTGTTAAATTTCCTGGAGCTTGTCAATACTAAATTGTTTGATTTAGTACTGACAAACTCCATGTAATAAAACGTTTTAGTATTGACAACCTCCGGGGAATTTATCCCGAGGAGCGAAATGGCAATAAAAATGAGGTACAATTGAGTTTCATTATCTTATCGTAAAGCCTTTGATAGTGTTCCACATTCTTGGATCCTTAAGACTTTGGAAATGTACAAAGTCTCCCCTGTGGTATCAAATTTCCTTAAGCACAGCATGGGAATGTGGAACACCAGACTATACCTTATCACACCAGAGGCACTGCCATATCCAACCGACTAAATATCCGACGTGGAATCTTTCAAGGAAACTCCCTGTCACCCCTTCTGTTTTGTTTGTCCTTAATCCCCCTTACGCATGAACTGAACAACAGTAACTATGGTTACAAAATAAATAAGAAAATATTCAATCATTTACTCTACATGGATGATCTCAAACTCTTTGCCAAAGACGACAATGAGTTGAAGGGCCTCCTCAATATTGTAAAATACTTCAGTGACGACATAGGTATGAACTTCGGATTAGATAAATGTACAAAAGTTACATTCAAGAAAGGTAGAATTACAGAAGCACCCGCAATAGATTTAGATTTTGTCACAAAGATTAGGGAACTGGAGCATGATGAAGCTTATAAGTACCTAGGAATTAACTGGTCCATAGCTGAAATTAAGCGAATGGACGCCAAAACGAGAAAGCTCCTCACTTGCTACCGCATGCATCATCCAAAAGTTGATGTTGATCGCCTGTATGTGGCCAAATCCGAAGGAGGCAGAGGATTAGTTCAACTAGAACTGTCCTACAAAACTACAACAATTGGCCTCCAAAGATACTTGGAAACTACAGAAGACTGAATAATGGTATGTGTCAAGGAACATGAAAGTAGTAAGGGTCGTTACTCCGTAATAAAGGAAGCCAACAAATTCAAAATGGAGTTCCAAATTGGCGCAGAAATACAAGTACAACACGGTAAACCGGCTGATGCTGCAAAATAATAAAAAAGAAAGCAAAGTCAGATGCAACCGATCAGATACAGAAACAATGGCAAGATAAACCGCTTCATGGCCAATACTCTGCCCGTACCAAATAAATTGACGTAGACAAAAACCATACCCATCAGTGGTTACATAGTGCAGGGTTAAAAGCTGAAACTAAAGGCTTTATCCTTGCTGCACAGAACCAATGCTTGTTGACTAGGAATTATCAAGCACATATACTAAAATACTGTGTTAGCCCCAATTTGCAGATTCTGTGATATATATCCAGAAACCATTGATCATCTTGTATCAGGTTGCACAATATTGGCACCCACTGAATATAAAAACCGACATGACAGAGTGGGCCAATATCTGCACTGGAAAATTTGAAACTTCTATGGGAAGGAAACTGAAAGAAACTGGTACGAACACCACCCGGTTACGGAGATAGGACCTGTTACAATTCTATGGGACTACACAATACACACTGACAGAACAATCAAATCCAAACGCCCAGACATTGTTATTAAAGACCACAAACAAAACAAATGCCTCCTTATTGATATGACAGTCCCTGCAGACTGCAAGTATCTTTGAAGATATTCAAAAATCTGTCAAAATACAAGGACCTTGAAATAGAAATCTAAAAAATGTGGCACATGGGAACATCAACAATCCCTGTTGTAGTTGGAGTCTTAGGATAGGTTGGAAAAGATTCCAGTAGACTAATTGAAGGGATCCCTGGAAGTCCATGCCTCAAAGAGATACAAAAAATTATTCTGACAAGTACAGCCCACACTTTACGGAGGGCTTTATCTATGTAACATTTTTTTTTGCAGTGGAAAGTGTCATGATACCATTTCTAACCTTAGGTCCCTGGGCGGGACCCGGAAAGAAATGTGTAAACGGCAGATATCAAAGAAAATAAATAATAATAATAAAAATAGATATTATTATTGTTATAAGAGAAGCGAAAAAGCGTGGCAAAAAGCAAATAAAAGGAAGCTAGAACTAAAAGAGCCTCTATATAGCCAGTTCAGTCCCCGAAGCGAAAATATTGATGTAGATCAATTCACCAGTGACAAAGGAGTTCAGGACTTAAAAGGTGAGATGGAAGGGTTCTTGCTGCATAGGACCAGAGCCTGTCTACACGCAATTACCAAGCTAATATCTTGCGTAATAGTACGGCCCATGTGTAAGTTCTGTAATCAATACATTGAAAGTATTGGTCATCTTATCTAAGAATTCTGAAAACTCGCACCTAATGAGTATAAAAACCATGATGATAGGATAGGTCAGTATCTGCATTGGAAGATTTGTCATCACTACGAGATAAAAACAGTTGCAGACTGGTGTGAATAACATCCTGGGTCTGTAGTTAAGGGAGAAGATGTTAACATTCTCTGGGATTTTTCTGTCAATACCTATTGAACAACACAAGCAAATTGCCCAAAAATTATTATCAAAAAGATAGGAAAGAAATAATGTTCATACTGGTTGAGATGAGCGTACCAAATGACAAAAACATCTCTGGGAAAGTTCTTGGAAAAACTAAGCAAATAAAAATAGCTGAAGACGAAAATAGAAAAAAATGTGGCACTTAAAAACTAAATCTGTTGCTCTTGTTGTTGGAGCTCTGGGTTTTATAACGAAAGGAATTCAAGAACAAATCAATAAAATTCCTGGTTGTCTATATTTCTGAGATGAGGTACTGTAACTATTTACATTATTTACCGCTTCCTTCATTTTAGTTTACACATTCACGACGTTTCGGCCGTTGTAAGCTCTGGCCTTCTTCAAACGAACCCTTTAGCCCAGTGGTTGAAATAATCAAGTGACTTGAACCAAAAGAGTTGTAAGTTCAATACCTGACCACAACAACGGTGAACAAAAACTTGTTGAGGGGAGTTACTAAATGGAAAATAACTGACACCGAAATATCCGGAAGAGGCATGGCACGTGGAATTAGAATATCTACCCCCGTGAAGGAGATAAAGGGTTCGGATCGAAATTCCAAACAACTGAAGAATGCCGGAGCGTACAACGGCCAAAACGTCGTTAACAGGACAACAAAATTGAGGACAACAGACAGAACAATGTAAATAATGTAAATAAAATCCCTGGTTGACTATCTTTCCAGGAATTCTAAGAAATAGGACAACAAAATTGAGGACAACAGACAGAACAATGTAAATAATGTAAATAAAATCCCTGGTTGACTATCTTTCCAGGAATTCTAAGAAATAGTTCTAACAAGCAAAACTCACATGTTCATGAGACTAAATAAATCCATAGCATTATCTTGGAAAGTATGTCAGCCATTTTCATTGTCTTCAACAAGATACCGATAAACATGTGCTTCAGAAAGGAGGAAAGCTTGTTTTTTGAAGAAAGAATTTTTCGATAACATTGTCTGATACGATTTTCTGTTATTTCCTCTTTGCCTACGCTCAGGAATTAAGAAAAATGGCTAATATTTCCTTTAAACTTTACTTTTGTGACCAGAATAACGCTATTTAGAAAATTTACCCATTCCCATTAGGAAAACTGGCGAATGCGAACATTTTCGTTCATGCAAGCCCTCTCCAAGTTCTCCACGGCCTTAACCGGGAATTGAACTCACACTCTTTGGGTCCTGTCATTGGATCTAACCGACGCCCTTTTCCACTGTGCCATGTGTCCTTGGAGAGGGAAATTAACACGAGATAACTGATAAATGACATCCATTAAACATTGCACGTGGAACTAGAACAGTCTACCCCAGCGAGCGAAATAAAGGGTTCAGTTCGACATTCCAACCACGTGAAGACCGGAGCGTACAACGTCCGAAACGTTGTAATAAATATGGCGACAAAGATGAGTACAATCGTCCGAATAATTTAAATAGTGTACGTAATACCTCATCTCAGAAATATAGACAGATAATAAAGGGTTCACTTCGACATTCCAACCACGTGAAGAAGACCGGAGCGTACAACGGCCGAAACGTTGTAATAAATATGGCAACAAAGATGAGGACAATAGTCCGAATAATGTAAATAGTGTAGAGAATTAAAGTTATGGTATAATATTATCTTTCATACCTGTGACTCACACATGTAGCAGAGTATTATTTGTTTCTAATTTATTCATTTCAAAAGACAAAATAAAATATCACCGACAGTGAGCTAATCCGTCCCGATGGCGTGTCGCCTTGACGTGGTAGGACGGTTTGCGTGCTTCAACGACCGCCAGGGCTATCTAGCAGGACCTTTAACAGGTCCAACCAAGCTCAACAGGTTTGTCGGGTAGGAGGCAGACTTATCGATATATTCAAACAGCGACATGGCCGAGGAAGAGTCGTCCAAAGTGGAGCTTATGACGTATGCTGGTAAAAATCACCCGGGAAGGTAGCCAGCACGATATGGACCAAGCTGAAGAGCATCGCCCGGAACCGCGTCCGTTGGGGAGGTGTTCTTGCGACCCTATGTTCCACAAGGAATTAAGAGGCATAATAATAAAAAAAGATGTTGTGGAATATGAAGGTGACGGTCGTACCAGTCGTTATCAGAGCGTTCGGAAAGGCTAGAGGAACGGGAAATGAGCTTAGGTATCGGTTTTGATTTGGTTTGTTTTGTCTTACGGCATACCAATCTCAATGGGTTATTTAATGCCGACAAGATTTTTATTGCTGGTAATATTTTTTTCCAAAAATGTATTGCTGGTAATATTTTTCTTTTTTTTAAATGTACTGCTGGTAATAATTTTTCCAAAAAATATATTGCTGGTATTAAAACCTATTTTTATACATTCATAGTATTTTGAGCCCTTTTGGGCAGG
This sequence comes from Acanthosepion esculentum, assembly GCA_964036315.1. NCBI lineage: Eukaryota > Metazoa > Mollusca > Cephalopoda > Sepiida > Sepiidae > Acanthosepion > Acanthosepion esculentum. The sequence goes on from OZ038515.1 coordinate 72,589,007, forward strand.
GGGTTAACTATTTTCCCATAACTGGGACACTGAGAGGTGCTACCACCCCGAGTCAGGATGGGCCTGGGAACACCATCAATTAAGAGGAGAATCCATGCTTCCCAAAACCTCCTAATTAAAGGCCTTGCTGTCGGATGTATTTATCGTCTCACTCAGGGCGCGGGTGTAGTTTATCACCACGCCCAGGGCGTTTAGGAAGCAGGATCCCCTAAAGGATAGCGTAACATTAAAAAAAAAGATCGAATATTTCTAGAGACCTATTGTCAATTCATTTCCGAAATACGTCTCTAGTGTGAATGAGCGGGTAATAATAATAATAATAATAATAATAATAATAATAATAATAATAATAATGATGATGATAATAATAATAATGATGATGATGATAATAATAATAATAATAATAATGATGATGATGTTGACGATAATAATAATGATGATGATGATGATGATGATGATAATAATAATGATGATGATGATGATAATGATAATAATGATGATGATGATGATGATAATAATAATAATAATGATGATGTTGATGATAATAATAATAATGATGATGATGATGATGATAATAATAATAATAATAATAATAATGATGATGATGATAATAATAATAATAATAATGATGATGATAATAATAATAATAATAATAATAATGATGATGATGATGATGATAATAATAATAATGATGATGATGATAATAATAATAATAATAATGATGATGATGATGATAATAATAATAATAATAATAATAATAATAATAATAGTAAGAAGAAGAAGAAGAAATCAATACATAAAATAAACCAATATTCTGTTTTATTTAAATGGAAGACAGATTCTTCCTTTGCTTACAAGATAAATTTGTATGCCACTCTAGCAACAAAGGACGGGCAATTCAACTCAGCAGCCGACATTTGCAGAAGAGTCGTTTCGGTAAAAACCCATGCCATATTTTATACCTGCCCTGTCCATTTCATGTGCATTTCCGGTAGTTAGCGCGGGCTTCGATGAGACGCTTTGAAAGGTCGTAATGGCTGAACGTAGACAAAAGACTGCAAACAGAATATGAACGTTTTCCTGGTGAATAAAAAGGACGCGTGAATTTCTCTTGAAAGATGTCAGAATGAACATTTGACGGCACTCAGAGTTAAAGAATTGCCGTGTGCTTCTTTTGCTATCAGGAATAATGAAACAAATTCAAAATGATAAACTTCTGGATACACTGGCGTTTAAAAACAGTCAATACCAATTTCACAAAACAGAGAAACGTGATTATACATATAAAGACATTTTTATGTTTATACATTCTTTTTTATAGGTTCAGATATTTAATGCTCTTAATTAATTAATGCATTTAATTTAATTTAAATGCTCTGTTATAATAAACAATATTAACTGGCTGAATGTTTGAGCAATTGTCAGAGAAAATTTGCGTCCTCCGACAGGAATCGAACCTGTATTCTATACGGAAACGTCA
>OZ038515.1:72595486-72597986 GCA_964036315.1 Acanthosepion esculentum
CGGCTCGGAGAACTCAATTCATACTTGAAGGGTCGCCGTTTTAAAACCCCTTTTCTCTCGAGAGCTCAACTCAGGGGTGGGGGGGTATCGTAATTCTGTATTTTGCTAACATTCTCTATTTTATACCACTTTTTTATTAAAAACTACTGATAGTTAAGATTTTTACTTAATTTTTCTTGTGTTCTCATAATTATATTATTTTATATATATATATATATATATATATATATATATATATATATATATATATTACTAGTTCAAGAAAAAAAATTGGGCTACTACTACACACAAAAGACATTAGAAAACATAAGAAAAATTAATTCCTTTTAATAATTTGTGGAAATAACCATTCTTTGCCTGATGAAGGTCGCGATACCGGAAACTCATGTAGCAAAAATATGGATAATAAAGTATAATATATATTTAAAAAATACACATTATAACGAAAAACGTTTCCGGTTTCCGTCTTTTTAAAATATACACTTTTCTTTCGTTGGAACATCTATAAGCTCATCCTTATATCTATCTATCTATCTATCTATATATATATATATATATATATATATATATATATATATATGTGTGTGTGTGTGTGTGTGTGTGTGTGTGTGTGTGTGTGTGTGTATATAAACGAAGGTGAGTCAAAAATTAATGAAATTTATTTTGTTACAGTATTTACATTAGTCGGACTATTGACCTCATCTTTGTCGCCATATTTGTCACAACGCTTCGGGCGTTGTAGGCTACGGCCTTCTTCAGGTGGTTGGAATTTCGAACTGAACCCTTTATTTCGATCACTGGGGTAGACTGTTCTATTTCCACGAGCCATGTTTGATGGATGTCAGTTATCAGTTATCTCCTTCTAATTTTCCCTCTGAAAGTTCTTCACTGCCTTAACCGGGTATTGAACTCTCACTTTTTAGGTCCTGTCACTGGATCTAACCAACGCCTTTATCCACTGTGCCATGTGTCCTGGACGTTGTGACAAATATGGCGACAAAGATGAGGACAATAGTCCGACTAATGTAAATACTGTACATAATACCTCATCTCAGAAATATAGACAGATTTATTTTGTTACATAAGAAAAAGTGTTAAATGTAAATAATATATTAATAAAAAAAAGTGTTTGTCCGATGAATGACCCCTAGGTGACACTTGCGTTGACCGCTAGGTCTCCGGAGAACTGGCTTTTACTAACTACCTTCATGTTAGGAAATATTTTATGATCGAGAAGTCCCTTCCATTGATTCCATCTTTACTTGCATAGTAAACCTATGTGCCAGATCTTGTCAAAGGCCTTCGAGATATCTAATGCTCTGGTCTTCGCGGTGTGGTTGCTGTCAAGAGCCTCACTAATTCTGTGGGTGATGGTAGTGGATCGGGCCGACCGCAACCCGTACTAATCGTTGCTAAAAGGGTTGTTTGTTTTCTAGATTCTCGACGGCCTTGTTGATTATGGCCTCAAAAAGAGAAAAGTGATGGGTCTGTACTGGGAGGGGAAAGATTGCACGCCCGCTTTCTTGAAGACTGGTCATAGGCTTGACACTTTCCACATGATTTTTCCTTCAAGCAGCAGTGGGATAAATTCGATAGGATTGGAGGTAATTCCGGGTTTATATTCTTAAGGAGAACCTCTGGAATTTTTTCAGGACCAGTTGCTTTCTTAGGGGTCAAGGCTTTTGATAAATCTCGAGACATCTCGTGCTGTAATATCACAGAGATTGTTCTTTGGTTGGTGATCTTCCAGAATTCGGGGGATTCAATTTGTTTTTTTCAATCGTGGCCTGGACTTCTTGTGCATTTGGCGTTATCTCGAAATATTTTCGTAGCGATTTCTGACAGTTCTGAATGCAGTAAGGGTCAAACTACATCTCTCCTTGCGATAGATATTGAAATAGTGGTTCCGGTGACTTATAGCAACAGCGCATTCAGGGATGAACCATGGCTGACTGTTTAGGTTTTGCTGGAAAGTTTTGGGGGCATAAAACTCTTCATTCCATAAAGGATCCATCCAGAGATAAGGGCAGCAGTTTTGAAGACAGCATGCGTGAGGATGTTTGAGAGGGGATCTTCCGTCATGTTGGATAGATAGCTGTCCCAGTCAGTCTTCGTATGGGAAAAATTGTTCTATTGAACGGTAGGTAGAGGGATGCCTTAGGTTTGGCATCAGTCGGGACACTGGTTAGGGGAAATTTCTGACATTACTAAGAGGGTAAAACTTTTGTCAAGCATTTATCAGGGCAAGAAATTAAAAAGAGGTCGATGAGGTTCGCCTGATATCCGGGACGAGGGTATATATGAAGAAATATTGTCTTAAAATGTGCTATATTTATGGGATAAAGTGCTCAATATCAGAGATAGAGCGTGTGTAAATATAAAAGTGAACATAGAAGTCAACACTTAGAGGCGACAGTGTGTTTCATGCTAGATGCAATCGTCAGGCCATATATATATATATATATATATATATATATATCGTCATACCCAGAAAACACAC
>OZ038515.1:72602986-72620486 GCA_964036315.1 Acanthosepion esculentum
TTTATACATTTGATTTCGCGCATGCGCGTTGTTTGTTTTTGATTTTATCGCCTGCCCAGTGTAGTCGAGTCAGTTGGGCACCGTCTGTAAGAGAAAGAGCACAATAACACAAATCACTCCACCAAAAATTTGGAGACCGGCATACTCTGCCGCTTGGTATTCACGTCGGGAGTTCCAAGACGAACATTTCAGGGTGTTTAGGTTTCAATCTGAGGACGGCGCAGACGATTCGGAAAGACTTGGATAAATCTAATGGTGATTACGATGGTACGTGAGCTTGGAAAACTCACTCTGATCGTTTTGATTAGAAAATAACTCCAGAAGTTTTTTTTTATGAGGGCCTCAGACAAAACATAAAGGCCTACATCAAGTGACTTGAGGAGGTAGTGATGCCCTGGGTCAAGTGGGTAGCTGCTGGATGTTCCTATATCTGGTAACAGGACTGTGCACCATGCCACACAAGCCAGAGAACTCAATCATGACTGTCAGACAATTTCTGTGACAACATCACCCCTTACATCTGGTCTCCTAACAATATGTGCGGGGTGCTGTTGAGCAAGAGACCAACAAAACCCCTAACACTAAAGATAAACTGAAGGCAAGGATTATGACAGCATTCAACAACTTAAACAAGGAGACTGACCAGAGATGCAATAGATTCTGAAGTCGTCTAGAGGCCATGGTTGAAGCCAATGGTGATTTTACTGAATACATTTACTCTTTATTACTTCAAGATATTTTTGTGCAGTTTTGGTAAATATATTTTAAAATGAGATGTTAGCATTATTTGCATTTTTTGCTAAATTTAGATGACAATTTTCCCAAAGCACTCTGTTCACATATATATATATATATATATATATATATATATATATATATATATATATATATATGAATAAAGACTAAACGAAAACTTATTTTAGCCTACGCGTTTCGTCCTCTGATGGACTTTATCACGGCAAATGTAAGGATTTTATTTTACAAGTATTTATAAAAGTAAAAATGTTGATAGTTTTGCAAAATTTTCAAACTTTAAGAGACGCTCCTAAATATTCATCACGTTAAGTAAAAAGTCGAGGTAACTTATGAAAGATGCTAAGTGATATAATTTAATGTCTCATAAATGAAAATGAGTAAATGATGTTGATTTTTTTTTATGCAATCAATATTTAAATTATTTTAGTATAGGAGATTTGTTTTTAAATTACAGAAAGTTTTAATTTTTTAACATTTTATTTTGTATATTGCCTTGGGATGGGAGTAATTATTTCAGGAATGGAGATATTTGAAATAAACCGAATCCTGGATTTATATTTTTATGTAATTTGATATTGATTCTCTCGAGAATTTTGTAGATAAACTAATCAAAGTCGAATATACGATAGAATTTATTTATCAAACAGAATCAAACAATACTTAACCTTTCCGAAATATCATGTTACCCCGTAAAGAGAATAGCCTATCAATAAGTGTAAATCGCAAATCAACCAATAATAATGATCTCATGAATTTCTATTCTCACCATAACAACAAAATAAAATCCGGAATAATCATTTGAATATTTAAGAGCATTCAGAATTTGAAGCCCTAAATATGTACATGAAGTCGATAAATACCTTGATAACACTTTCAAGTAAATTGCTGGGATCAAGCTTTATCATTATTTACATTATTTATATTTGGTCTATTGTCTTCATCTTTGTTGGGTGAGCCTGTTCACCAGTGTTCCTACATATGGGGCCCTTACAGTGGTTCGAAACTAATTGGAATTAGACTCCTCCCCGAGAGAATGTACGAACATTCCAATACATAATCTTATGGAAATATTGACGTTCTGTGGACAGACATTCTTCCACCAAGAGTTTTGACATATGCCAACAGGAGGAAGGATTGGCTATGGGTTCGCTATTGTTACCGGTAATAGCAAACATATACAGGGAAGACACGTAAATGACACCACCATACACTGGCCACACCAGAAAGTTGTACAAATACTGCTGGGCCTTGTAAACTCAATAAGATCTTTGATCTAATTCGCAATGGAAGAAGAAAAAATTAGCTAGCCTTCCTGGATGTACTAATAACTCCTACAAAGGATTAGTTCAAAACATCGGTGTATTACAAACGAACCTTCACAGGTCAATAGGTCAACTTTAATTCCCACCATCCGCACATGTGTGAAGAAAGGGGTCGTTCGATGCCTACAACAGAGGGCAAAAATCATAAGTGGCGACCCAAACACATACCAACAAGAAATGGTCAGCATCAAAGTCCCCCTTCAGAATAACAACTACCCGGCAAATGTGAAATCAGCGTCAGCAGGTGCGAGCAGAAAGGAGAAGGAAAACAACCACAGATTTCCCACGGTCTGTCTCTCTAATTTCGAGGCCTTATCGGAAAAGGTACCGAAGAAATGCGGCCTATACAACATCAGAATAATATTCAGAAGCAGTTATATTCTACGGGGAAACATCTTCCGAGTAAAGCTTAACACGGGGGAGAATATAACCAAGAAATGCGCGTACTCGATTGCTTGCAATTCTAGCAGAAAATATAAAGATGAAACAATCCGCCTCCTAAGTCTGGAGGAACATCGAAAAGCCGTAGGTGAGACGATGAAATCGGGCATAGTGAGATCACATTGGAGAGTTAGATGGCTACAAGGATCTCCTTAGTAGGCCTAGCTTAAAAATAAATACTTATGGGAACCGCTAGTAAGGTAAGAAAGATAAATGAAATCAAGTATTCAACTGCAGCAGCTGCAGTGATAATAAAAAAGCAGCAGTCAAAAGATGGCAGACTGTAATAGCAGCAGCAGTGTTAGACGCAGCCTAATCAGCAGTGAAGTTTAGGTTTAAAGCTCTATGTTTACTCCAGTAATTCTCCTAGTGGATAAAAGCGTTGGTTTGTGAATTTAGTGATATAGTGGTTCTGAGTTCGATCCCTGGCCGGGCAGTGTGTACTTGAACTCAGTGGAAACGAGGTCAGCAATAACTGAGCAGTACTAAAAATAAGTACTAGACGGGATATCCTTAAACAGGGGCAGTAGACTAAGGACAGTCTACCCCTCTTGATTAAATAAAGGGGTCAGTTCAGAATTCACTGTACGTTACCTGGATCACTATACACTTGAGGAAGACTGTAGAGCGCAACGGCTGAATCGCTGTAATAAAAACAGCAACGATGGGGAAAATAATCCGGATCTAAATATTGTAAATCAATATGTTGTTCCACTGCTCATTACTAGGGGTATCAAATCGTTCTTATTTTATTTAGTATTTTCTATTATTGCTCGCCCGCGTCCACTGATTGCAAGTACGCACTGCCCGGCCTGGGGATTGAACACACTATTACTATGTTACTAAATTTACGAAACAACGCTTTAATTTACGAGACTATTTTCTCATATGAATGAAGAATATAAATTCAAACTTCTTGGTTAAGGTTAGGGCTTAGTTAGGGGTTAGGATTGTGAATAACAATGATCTTTTCCAGACAATAATCCTACTATTTAACCCATATCTGGAGAGAGGATACAGATTCATATCTTTTCCAAGGATATTTACGCGTAGGTGAATGTAACGAAACCGACTTGAATTCGAACTCAGCTCTCCGATTAACCGGGATTGAGTCTCTTCTGTAATTATTACAGCCACTAGAAATAGGTCCCTTGTCAAAATGCATTACCTCACCAGCAGTATATACCTAATTGCATCAAATTTTATGCAAATGTTCTTTGACATTGCCGTAATCTTAGCAGACATATTTTAAAAGCAATTTATTTTAAAGAAAAATACTCTACTACGATTTAAAGTTCGTAGCAATAAAAACATTTACATTGTTATTATCAAATTTGATCTTAATAGCATTACAGTGTTCATTTTTCAGCACTCGGAGATTCTTCAGTAACAATAAAGAATTTAAACCAGTGCTTCCCAACCGATTTTGGGTCATGTCCAACTTTGGTGTTTCTAAAATTCTGGTGCCCCCCCATAATATTTAATCTTTACATATTCAAAACTTTACTGCAATTCACGTGAAGGAAGCTTAAAAGGCCATTAACTTGGTCTCTAAAAAAGCCTTCAAAGACGATGGCATCCATTAAAGAGAAGAATTAAAAAAACAAAAAGACAGTTAAATATATATAATTTCAAAACATAATAGAGAACTGAAAGGCAGAAATATAAAATATTTGAATGAAAGCTTCTTCTGTAATATACTTTGATCATTTTAATCATGAAATTTGAGCTCATCACAAAATGACTGTCAGTGAGAACCTTGTGCGTCATGCCTGCTACAGATAGATTTTATATTAGGCACCGATTTAGTCAGCTTAAACAATCAAGTCTCCTCGTTTAGTGATATCCAGTTGATTTCTTTTCTCCAATTCACGTGAAAGAAGCTTAAAAGGCCATTAACTTGGTCTCTAAAAAGCCTTCAAAGACAATGGCATCCATAAAAGAGAAAAATAAAAAAACAAAGATTCTTCAGTGACAATAAAGAATTTAAACCAGTGCTCCCCAACCAATTTGGGGCCATGCCACACTTTAGTATTTCTAAAATTCTGGTGCCCCCTGTAATGTTTAATTTTTACATATTCAAAGTTTTACTGCAATTTAAGTGAAGGCAGCTTAAAAGGCCATTAACTTGGTCTCTAAAAGAGACTCCAAAGACCATGACGTCCATGAAAGACAAGACAGTTAAATATATATAGTTTCAAAACATATAATAGAGAACTGAAAGGCAGAAATATAAAATATTTGAATAAAAGCTTATTCTGTAATATACTTTGATCATTTTAATCATGAAATAATAATGCAAAATGAAATTTGACCTCATGTTGGTATAGTAAGCCGAAGGGTGCACATCCTACGCATGCCTCATCAAGATATTACCATATCCGACCAGTGGGGCATGCGTCCCACGTTGGGAATTATTGGTTTATACAAAAATGGTAAACTAATATATCCAGTGAAAATAATTCCAGGCACAAACGAACTGGTCTAAATTTTGGTTTGAAACAATCCTAACTGGGACAGAGATGGTTTACCTGCGAACTACTGACCTTATCTTTGTTATTGTTATGATAAGGTCCCGACCGTTGTGCCCTCCGGGCTTCATCAGGTCGATCCAGGTTACCCACAGGGAACTTCCTAAATGGGCAGTACTAAAAATAAGACCTATCCGAAATATCCATAGATATGGGCAGTAAAACGAGAACAATCTGCCCCTGTAGAAATAAGGGGGTACAGTTTGGAATTCTCTATAGGTCAGCCAGATTGGCATATTGACGAATGAGGCCCTGAGAGTACAACGGCCGAAACTTTGAAGTAACAACAGTAAAGATGAGAAAAATGTCCGCATTGAAATAAAGAAAACCGTTTTAGACAGAATTTCAGGATATACAATATAGCTGATGAATGGTGGAAGAAAAACTGAAACTTGCTAAAAAGAACAAACATGAGGATAACCGTTGGAATACAGTCACGAAAGCACATCAACTAAGAATTTGATAAAATTTCTTGGAAGGTCAAAGAATATAGTCGAAAATATTTTCATAAGAACAAAGGTGAAGATTATTGTCGGAATAAAATGTATAATACTAAAAATATTTTATTTCTAAAAATCCAAAATATTCAAAAGATCTCAGCCGAAACGGTGCGTGAAAAAAACAGCAATGAAGAAAATCTTTGAAATAATTAATTAAAATAGAGTCTCTTTAGAAAACAACAACAACAACTACGCCCTTAGCTCACATGACAAAATAGATTTTGCGATTTGGTAGGATGAATAATGGTCTTTTTGCAACAGATTTGGTCGTCAAAAATAGAATTTTAAATCGAATTCAGATAGACATCCAGTTTTAAACGGACTTTTTCTAGAGTCTACCAAAAAGTAAGTAAAAAAATCAATTTTCATACATTTCTTTAGAATAAGTCTCGAAAGTTCCAAATACATTGTCCAAGAAAAAGCAACAAGCCCAGTTAAATAAAAGAAAAGTTACCTTTCTAAAATGTATCTCAGCAGTAAACATGCGATAAACAGAATTGCCTAGAAAACCTTTTGTCATACGATAAAATGATCTATTTTTCAGTAAATTATTGGGTACGATCAATACATCAAAGCATTTTAGCGAAAATAAGAACTTCAAATGCCCTTATATGTACAATGCCGACGGTCAAATCACGCTATTAAACATATCAGTTCTCATTTGATCAACAAGATTAAGCAGTGTCGAGCCCGGTCATTATTTAGATGGGTGACCGATTGAGAGCACTGGGTATTGTATGCAACCTCCTATAATCCCGTTTCACACATGACTGAAATGGAGTAACCAGTCCAGGAGAAGGAAACTCCATATTCAAAGCGAATTAGACTATCCTAAAAAGCGTCTGGGGACAATTTTAAATCCAAATTCCGACGGAAACTCCTTCTGTGGATTCGTAGGTAGGACTATAAACAGCCTACGATACAAGACCTCTGATCATAATATTCCCAGGTCCACTCTGATCCGTGGTGGTAGCACCTGTTAGGGTCACAGGTATGGGCAGATAGTGAACGCCCAAGCAAAAACAAAACACAAAAAATACATTTTTATAGTAAAAATACCAGCAATACATTTTTATAAAAAAAATTACTAACAATATATAATTATAGTAAAATTATCAATAATATAACAATCGACATGAAAGATCTCTTTCATGACATTAATCCATATACTATCCTAGAATTCCTTAAAAAATCAAACTGTATTCCAAACGTAACTTGAACAAACCTACAATATAAAAAAACACACATCACCGCCTCTAGTAATTATGTCCACGCAAACATGTATATGCAGAAAAGCTGAGTATCATCTACCATGTATTCAATTGTGAAAGCAGAATAATATATATCTTATTTTTATTACTTCAAAGTTCCGATGAAAATTAAATTTCTGCATTAAATGACCCATGAGGCGTTAATATGCCGTTAAACAAACAAATCAAATACAGAGTAAAGCAAATATAATTTATTCGAAAATTATAACATAAATATGTTATAAAATAACTACAAAAATAGCCATTTTGTTTCAACACTTCTGGTGTCTTATCAAGTGATGGTGTTGAATATAGAACGAAAGATTCTACATTCAACATCATCACTTAATAAGACACCAGAAGTGTTGAAACAAAATGGCTATTTTTGTAGTGATTTTTGAAGGGCCGAATACAGAGACATGGTTCACTACGTGCCACAAGGTTCCCCAAACACCCTCCGCAGGTTTTGAATTCAGAGTTTTCCTTCTCCTAGACCAGTTGCTATAGAACCCAGTCTGTCATGCTATTTACCCATGGCTGGAGGGAGAAGAAGAGGATTAATACCTTTCCCAAGAGTATTAGAATTTAATGGATTCGACTGGAATTCGAACTCAGTTCTCCAGTTCCTCAATCCGAGCCGCTATCCACTCTATGGAGAAGGAATTGAAATAAACAAACATTAACAACTAAGGTCTTCAACCGAAAAAGGTAATTCTGTGTCAACAGGGATTAGAAAAGGCCTTTTTGTATTACGAACTCCTGTCGCAGAGCTTGAATTCGGACAAGTATCTTTCCTATTTTTGCCAATTAAAGGAAGGAATCGATGCGAAACCCCTTTGAATTGATCGATCGGAAGGGTATCATTCATCCTGAAAATGCCACACCTCCTCTCTCTTTGCCTAACCGTCAGAAAATTGGCACAGCTTACCTACTTCGCCTGACATACTTACCTAACCTTGCACTTTCATTTTACTACCTATTTCAATCCTTACAAAATTCTCTTTAATTATCTGGAAGCCTGTAAAAACCACGTAGAAGCATCCAGAAATATGTCAAGTTCTTAAAAGACCAAGACATGATCCTGCCTCAAAGATGGCGAAAATTGCTGAAAAAATAGCACATCTGCGGATAAATGTATATTGCTTGCCACTCGTATTCGAGGATACCTGTCTACTAGGGCGACTAGCCAATCCCCATTGCAGACGCTTGATTCAACACCTACAGAGCCCACCTGTGATTTATACTGCAACTATGCTGAGTAGCCCTTAGCTACAGTTTCTGGGAAAGAGCGTGTTATCTAGCGTGATCAACAATTTGAACAAGGCTAGAACGCTCAAGCCCTCGGCCACGATGACTTGTGGCTTCGTGCTAGCACAGCTATCGAGGGCCCCCAAGAGTGCCGTCTACTCAATTTCTCTCACAACGATTGGGTCAACCTGTGGTATGGTTTTCAGGCCCCTCCAGTTCCAAAACATCAGGAAGTCTCCTGACAAATTGACTATGATGTGATTTGAATTTGGGTCTCACGGCCAGAACGCGAACGTTCCAAGATATGTGGTCAAATAATCTATATAAAATATCCGTATATTGTCTTCCAAATTTATTTTTAAAAATCGCTACAAAATTTTTCTCGATCCGATCCAAAACCCATGAAAAAGATTCAACAGAACTAAAAGGGACGAACTTATAGAAAAGGCTACATTACAAATTCTCCATTAACTTCTGTTTGAAATATCTTCCTCTGTATTCACGTTGAAATCAACAAGCCATATAACAACTGTAAAACGTTAGTACAGGCAATCTGATTGGCAAACCTCACAGGAAATACTTGAACCCCTACTTTATGAAACCATATCACAATAGGGTGCCTTCACGATCGCCACAGTCTTAACCTGATGAAGTCTAGGGTTATCCCTATATATCCTCATAAACTGTGCTTCTTAATTTGTAGCCGTTTATCTCAAGTGGCTCTTAAGTCTTGTACAAGCTGAACCTTTTTATAACAAAAAAGACAATGAAGTTCACCTATACCAAAGAAATTTACAATTGTTGTAGAAAGTAGTGGTTTTCCAAGCATAGCTTAGATGCGGAACAAGGCCGAAATTAGAAGGGCACCCAGTGAGAATCGAAGTCAATACTTATTCGTAATTGTTTTAGCGAGACAAGCTTGCTAACCCTTACACCATCTAGTGGTGCTCAAATTGTTGTAGAAAGTAAATGCAAGAATTATAGTGTTTTATACACCTTCATCACCAACGAATGTTTTGTGTGATTGATGTATTTTGGCAACGAATGAGGATTTACAAGAGATTAAATGAAAATGCTGTTATTAGGAGAACAACATGAAAACTGCTGAGGGATCTCCCCTTTTTACACGAATGGACTCACCCAAGGTATACATATACTACTGCCAGTGAATACCCGGGAGAACGTTTGGACAGTCAGAAGAGTAGAGTCGGTCGGTAGAAGAGTCACACACAGAGACGGTGCTAGAGTGACAGTAACGAAGCACGTAGACTCAGTAAGAAGTCATACAGTGATACGGCGATACCAAAGACTATATATATATTTTCCTACTAACCCGCATTCCTGCAACTACTAACCTGTATTGCCAGTTTGTATTATTACGTGAATACATTTACTTCCTATATTCATTCTTGGCGTTTGTTATTATTTGATACCGGATTTCATCCCGGAATCCACAACAATTTGACGACGAGGATATCGAATTCACACGGGAAGAAAAAAGAAAATTTTCTCTCTCGTAGACAACTTGGCGACGAGGAATTCGAACTCACACGAGAAAGAAAGAAAAACGAAACGAAATTCTCCCTCGTTGTCCACAACAATGCCAAATGAGGAATCCGAACTCACACAGGAAAGGAAAAAGAAGAAAAAAAAGAAAAATTCTCCTTTGCCGACCACAACAACTTGGTGACGAGAAATTGGGACCTACACGGAAAGAAAAATTTCTCTCTTCTCACCACAACAGCTTGGGCGACAAGAATTTGCACTTCTCGGAGACTCAAAACAAAAAATTGCCGTTTTTTGCCAGTATCCACAACAACTTGGCGACAAAGATTTACGAGGATTAAAATATGGAAAATCGAGTTTTTCGAAAGACTCTTATCATGGAGGATTTTAAAAGTATTTTAGTAGAACTTGTAAAATACCAAATGAGCAGCAATTACAACTCCAAGAAAGACAAAATGAACAGCAATTACAATTCCAAGAAAGACTGGAAGAGAAGTGGCAAAAGCAATTACTACAAACACAGAAGGAAAATGAAGAAAGACAAATGCAACTCCAGGAACTAATATTAAAGATAGTGGGTAACAAACAACAAAATATTGAAAAAGAGGCGACTTTTTTCCAAGACGCAGTGTGGAATACGATAGAAACATTCAATTACTCCCTAGAAGAGGATAAAAATTTCGGGGACTATTTCCGACGTCATGAAGACATCCTCAACATCGATTGTTAAAACTGGACAGAAGCAAAGAAGCTACGTCTGTTACTCAGAAAATTAGGAACAGAAGAATACACAAAATTTGTGGATTACATTTTGCCAAAAAAGACAAATGAGTTAACGTTTGACGAAGCAGTTACATGCCTTACAGAGCTTTTCAGTCCAAAGACGTCATTATCTTACAAAAGGTGGAAATGTGTCTTAACCTCGTAAAGGACGAAAATCAGAACTATTCCACGTTCGCCGCAATCGTGAACAAACATTGTAACGACTTCAAGTTGGCAAAATTAACTCCAGACAATTTCAAGTGTCTTATTTTTGTACAAGGGTTAGTCTCAGCTAAGGATAGTGAAATGCGCAAAAGAATGCTTTCAAAACTACAAAATGAGACTGGATTAACAATACAAAAATTATCAGAAGACTGCCAAAAATGCCTAAGTATAAAGAAAGACTCGAAAGATATCGAGGAGTCAGGAGTAGCACATATACGTAAGTTGAACAAAAGTTTACGTTTTTGACCCTCCCCGGAAAGAAAACAAAAATTCTATAATAATGGAAAAAGTACAATGTATAAGGCAAATAATGACAAAAATATAAGCAAATATAAGTCCCCCCCATCTGCATGTTATCGATGTGGAGGACTACACTAGAATAAGGGTTGTCGTTTTAAATATAAAAAATGTCTAGCGTGTGGAAAAATAGGTCACAAGGCATCCCAATGTAGGAACAGAAAATTTACTAGTAAGATAAGACCTACTAGATTGAACGACGAAGACAATATTAACATAAGAAAATACGTGGAACTTGAAATTTTAAATAAAAAGATAAAATTACAACTAGAAACAGGTTCGGATTTGACGATAATTAACCTACAAACAAGGAGAAACCTTAATAGACCGACCATGATACATACACAGAAAATTGCTAAGTCAGTTACAGGGAAGCGTATAAAATTCGAAGGAAAAGTGATCTTAAATGTGAAATTCCACGGAAAAAAAAAAAAACTCAAGATATTCGTAATGAAAGAGACAGAAAATCTGGTGGGCACAGACTGGATACAGAAGTTCGACGTATGGGATTTACCTATCAGTTCTTTTTGTAAAAAGATAAAGGGCGAACCATCAGAAGCGACAAAGTTAAAGGGAGAATTTCATAATCAATTTCCAGAAGAATTTTCGAGCGGTTTGGGACGAGGTAACAAGTTTGCCGCTAGAATTGAATTAAAAGAAAATGACCAACCAGCAGTAAAAAAGAAGCGAAACGTTTGCCTGCAGAATATGGTCTGTGTGTGATAAGTTATTGCTGAACAAGAACAAAAACCGGCATACACCTATAGTACTCAAGAGATCATTCGAACCTGGTACAATAATTAACAGACTAGGAAATGAGATGTACACAGTACAAGGCGAAATGTCTACCCACAGAAGACATATTGACTAAATACAAAATGAGATTCAAAGACCTCAGGAAAACACAGAAATTAGAAGGTCAAACAGGAAAAGAAAATTTACCGAGCCTCTCATTATCGACCATAAGAGAAAAAAATACTAACTCTCCCAAAAGGGATCTTAGGAGTGGGTGTTGAGGGATCTCCCCTTTTTACACGAATGGACTCACCCAAGGTATACATATACTACTGCCAGTGAATACCCGGGAGAACGTTTGGACAGTCAGAAGAGTAGAGTCGGTCGGTAGAAGAGTCACACACAGAGACGGTGCTAGAGTGACAGTAACGAAGCACGTAGACTCAGTAAGAAGTCATACAGCGATACGGCGATACCAATGACTATATATATATTTTCCTACTAACTCGCATTCCTGGAACTACTAACCTGTATTACCAGTTTGTATTATTACGTTAATACATTTACTTCCTATATTCATTCTTGGCGTTTGTTATTATTTGATACCGGATTTCATCCCGGAATCCACAACAAAAACAAGGCGTGAAATTCAAGAAGGGCTCGTTTTGTTTTTAATGTAGTTTGGAGTTTAAGAGGCAATGCAGCGATATTGTTAAAGTCCTCTTTCACATTATTTTGTTCTGTATTATCACCCCTCTTGTTCTACCTTCCGTTCACACCAGCGTATCTCAACCAGTGCACACGAGCAAACTAATGCACACTGAAAGGTGCACCCTAAGTTAAAAGAAGAGTAATTTATTAATTAATTTTATATTAAAAAAGTCTTTATTATGTAAAATCTAGAGACACCAAGGACATCGCCTCCACGTCTAAGTCAAATTTGTCATTTAATATTTTAAGGTAGATGCTAGTTTTATAAAAAAATCAATAGATCAAACATTAAATGCATCGGTAAGAGTGTGGTTATTGTATATAAGGTCATCAGATTTCACACAAGCATATTTAAATGTACAATATGTCTTAAAGATCATCTTCATCATCATCATCATTGCCGAGAATTCTTCTCGGATTCTCCTGACTCTTTCCTTCCAACCATCTCTGTTAGACATTTCTGTAGGTAGGCCTTCCATATGGCATCCATAGTCATCTACAAGTTGGTCAATGTAGGTTTCATGAGGTCTTCCAACCGATCTTTTGCCGCTTAATGGTTTACATAGGAGGGTGTCGCTCACAAGTTCTGACTTACTTCTCCAGGAGTGACCAGCTAGCAGAAGGCTTCTCTCTCTTTGCGAAACTGAGATAGGAGGAAAGTGTCCATGCAGGCGTTTCTTTGTTGGGTGTTTATTCCAGGAGGTTGCTTAGAGCAGATGTCGGCAACCTTTTGCTGACTATGTGCTGACTTAGGGTTTTAAAATCATTCAGTGTGCCAACAACATAGTATTTTTATACAGTCAAGGTCAAGTTACCTGTTTTACAATATGCTTTATATAGTACTATATACAATAATATGTAAACCACATTAATAGAAATAAACTGTTTTTAAATATTTAAAAAAAAAGTTTTTATTATTAATTGGAGTCCAATGAGTGAGCAGTTTTGAAACAGCTAAATATCTTCTTTGTGTTGTAGCAGTTACTGGTTCGGACTTCCTGATATCCTGATATCATTTGCGGCTGCGTGCCATTAGAAATTGTTTAGCGTGGCACGTGTGGCACGCGTGCCGTAGGCTGCCAACCCTGGCTTAGAGTACCCGGTGTTCCCAATCGGTCACCTATCTAAATGCTGACCAGACTCGACATTGAGCGTTATTTGGCCGTTGGCATTGTAAATATAGGTTTACTTCAAGTTCATATTTTCCCTCAAAATTTATCCTTGCTTTCCTGCTCTTTCCATAATATTCTCAGCATCTTTCCGGTCTTTCAGATCTATTCTTCATCTCAGAGGAAAATGTTCACCTTCCAATTGCCATATTGAAGATTAGATTTGACATAGCAGTTCAGCAATCCTTTCGATCTCTTTATACTTTGCTGAGCTTCTGAAGGACTTTCTTCGCTATACAAAGGCTTATGGCTATATCACGGTTCTCTATCGATCAACGAAGATAAGGAAAGCCGAGCCTGGTCAGTACCTAGATGGGTAATCTCTTGGGAATACCTGTAAGCTTGGAAGTGTAGCTGGTGTAATGGTTAATGTCACGGAATTGGAAATCGGAGAGTCGAGTTCCAATTCCGGTTCTTGTTAATTATTTTCCCTTACGCACAAATGCCATCTTCAACCCAGCTAAGAGTTAAATAGTAGGACTTCTTAGTGCTGACCGGGGTGGCCGTTGCTTAACTTCGATGATCGTACGGGAGCCGATCATTCATCGTGATATAGCCATATGGTTTTTACACCACCCTCAAATCCAAACTTACAGCACTTGGCATTCCCAAGCAGTCACCCATTTAGGTACTGACTAGGATCGAAGTTGCTTAACTTCGGTAACTGAACGGGAATCGGTTTTTCAACGTGATGTATCCATAAGCCTTTTACACCACCCGTACATCCAAACTTATAACATTTGGCATTCCCAAGCGGTCACCCATTTAGGTACTGACTAGGATCGAAGTTGCTTAACTTCAGTGACTGAACGGGAATCGGTTTTTCAAAGGATATGGCCATAAGCCTTTTATACCACCTGCACGTTCAAACTTACAGCATTTAGCATTCTCAAGCGATCACCCATCAAGGTACTGACTAGAATCGACGTTGCTTAGCTTCGGTTATTGTACAGGAAACGGGGTTTCAACGTGATGTATCTGTAAACCTCCTATATCTTTCAATTTCCCTAGGATCATGACAATGTCTAGGTTAAATAAATCCGGTGAGACAACGTATCCTTGTCTTCAATCTTTTGCTATTTGTTTGTATTCACTGAACTCGATTTTAATCGTATTCAACCTGTTTTATTTCCAGCAATCGTTAAGAAGAATTCGAATATTTTCGCAATTTAAATCAAAGTTTTTCCGTATTTCAAATAATTCTTAATATCAAATGTCGCTATAACTTCTCTTCTGTGACTTCAGGAATGAGTACAGATAATGATGTTTGAAAAATAGTTTGTTTAAGGTTTTCGCAGTATTTTAAATAGTTATTAATATCTGCTTTAGTTCATTCTATGAAAATTCGATATATCTTTTCCTATACTTGCATAATCGATCAGATATAATTTTCTTTACGAAAATTGCATTTCTTGTTCCAGTGCCTTGAATGTCATCATGAGCCTATAATTAAAACGGAATTGAATGATATCTACAACGGTAAAAAATGCGCTAAATATATCTGATAATGAAACATTTTTAAATGCAAAATCTGGGATCAAATGTCGCTATAAATTATCTTCTATGTCTTTAGAAATGAGAAAAGATAGTGATGTTTAAAAAATTGTTTGTTTAAGGTGCACCGACTGATGTCAAAATAAATGCCGCAAGCAATGTTGAAGAAGGCGTTGATTGTTTGTATTTCGACGCTATTCGGTACTTATCGCAGTGGTTGTTCCATTTGGCACGTAAACTCGGAACTGAGAAATCTTTTACTGCTTTTTGGGCATCAAAAGATTTCTTTTTCTCTTCGGAAGCCGGTGCACGGAAATGTCTTTCATCTCTAGCCCCCAGCATTAGCAAGTGCCGACAAGGATTCTTTGTAAATGAAGACATATTTTTCTTACTTCTCATCAACGCGTAAAAAACAAATAAAAAACTCTTTATTATCGCCTGCTAGTATATATATATATATATATATATATATATATATATATATAAATCAATAACAACAGGTTTGAGAAATAAAAAGAAGACACATTCCTGTCGAGAAGTTACAGGATGGTTAGTTGTAAATGCAGAAAAATTTTAAATATTGAAAATTTTGGTAACGCCTATAATAAGCATTTATGAATACAATATATATATATATATTGTAATAATTAATACACTAATTCCTATCGGGATCTTGTAAGGCGAAGAAACACGAAACTCAGAGACGATCTCTGATAAGTATCGTAAACTAAATACTATAATGAATTGAATTATATATATATATATATATATATATATATATATATATATATATATGTATATTGCTTTAAATGTAATTATTAGTGTATACTCGTAATTGAAATAAACGCTCAATATCCACTATAATAACTTTTGAAGTAATAAAAATATCGGCAAAACGTTTGAAATAAATAAAAATGGCCGATTATAAATGAAACCATTAATTCTTTATATATATATATATATATATATATATATATATATATATATATATATATATATATATATATATAGATCTGAATTAAATATTCATGGAGACCTACCGGACACTATTCGGAACATACTTGTCGACAACACTAATATAATAGCATCATCCACTTGCAAAAAAAGCTAAAAATCACGGAAGCCTTATTAATAAAAATAAACAAACCAACACTTAATAATATTAACTTTGAACATGGACATAATATCTTGACCGTGTTTTGAAACAAAAGAAATGAAATATTTTATAAAACATACATATAACAAACTATTTCTAATTCTAACAGTTAAAATACAATCCTTGAACATGGCTAAATGTATAGCCGAAAGCGCTCGGATGAAAAGAACATTCGGACAATTTTTATATAATTTGCCATCCGGAAAGAAAAAAATTATTAGCTCCCACGAGAAATTATATAAAAAGCTAAATAAAAGCACCTTGTCAGAAGTTTTTAATGAAATGTGCATATATATATATATATATATATATATATATATATATATATATATATATATATATATATATATATATACACACACACACACACACACACAGAGGGTGCGATGGATAAATTGTCGTCTAAATGGCGCAAAAATGAAAATAACATTGACATCTCATTTTAACAGATATATTTACCAAAATTATCGAGAAATGTCTTGAAATAATAAAGAGTAAATTTTATTCAATAAAATCGCCATTGACTTCAAACACAGCCTAGACGACTTAGGAATCTCTTGCAACTCTTCTGGACGAATACTGTCATAATCCTTGCCTTCAGTTCATCTTTGGTATTACAAAATGTCAAGGGGGTTGCAGTCTGGGGAATTAGGTGGCCAGATGCTAGGAGTGATCTGGTCGAAGAAATTTTCTGACAGTCATGACGGGTTTCTCCTGCTTGTGTGGCATGGTGCAGAGTCCTGTTGCAAGACGTAGGCACTTCCAGCACCCACCCTTTTGATCCGGGATAGTACTACCTCCTCAAGACACTTAATGTAGGACTCCATTTTGAGTCTGCGACAATGTGGAAAGATGAATGAAGATATAACGTCACCATTACTAGTGACCATTTTCGTAATCACCATTAGATTTAACCAACTCTTTCCGAATCCTCTGCAGATTGACACCCGGACGCTCTGATTAGTTCGTATAGGAACTTCCGGTATGAATGCCATGCAGTGCAACATGACGTTTCCAAATTTCTGGCGTAGTGAATTGCGTCATGGTGTTCTTTTTCTCACAGACGGTGCCCAACTGACCCTACTGTAAATCAAAAATCAAACAACGCGCATGCTGGCGACAATTTACCCATCGTACACTGCATATATATATATATATATATATATATATATATATATATATATATATATAACCCGACCAGAAACCCCACTGAATTGGCGTCAGTCGGAAATGCTACCACTAAGCCGACGGCGATAGGTAAATTTACAATTTACTCATCGTACACTACATATAACCCTGAGAATTTGCCATAAAGGAATCTTTCCTCTTCCCGATTTCTTGAATCACCTCGAGACACATATATATAAACAGCTATATGTACAGACCGCTAATGGAAT
>OZ038515.1:72622986-72665486 GCA_964036315.1 Acanthosepion esculentum
CTTTCTTCACTTTATACGAGCCAACCCGGATTTGTTTGCCGGAAAACCTTTTTTTATGTAGCAACACTTGCGTTCCATTGATATTACAATATAACGGGTTCGTGCCTTCGACTTGTCGCGATCGCAGTATAGGTAGACAAAGTCGACAACGTGTAGTGACTGTTTCCCCCGGGTAGTTTCCCGCCCCTCTACTTTGAGAATGAGCTAGTTGTGTGATTAACCTCACGAAAGGTGTGTTTAGCTGTAACCACTTCCAGTCTGGATACAGGTATCTGTTCATTGGTAAGTTGGCTTCGTTGTGTCCATAGTTTGCAGATAGATAAGCCAGCGAAGCAGATGCAGGAGATCAGGCGAAATGTGGCAACAGTTAGCGACAGTGCGGACACCTGGCCTCCATTGCGATCCTGGCGTAACAGCTAGTCCTCCAGTTCCCGATGGATTTCTCTGCAACTGGGGGATTTTATTGATATTTTTCACGCGTCTTATTTCTAGAGTTAAGTGAAACGTATTCAGTATGTCATCGTTCTGTAGCCGGATCTTCAAGAGTTATGGCTAGAGGGTCAGTCAAGGGGGTGCAGGTCCAATATCATTGTCAGAATAGCCACACAGAGTATGTCACCCTTCTCATCTGATCAAAGACGAGTGTTGGTATACGATGATACCCCCCTCAAAACAACTATCAGCTGTCGATTGCGTCTCAGGACATCAGTAGCGTAGAGACATCCGTGGGATCTTCGGATGACTGATGTACCAGCTGATCTGGGAACTTTTTCAACAAAGAACATACATGGCAGGTTTCACTTTCACGTTCAACAGCTTTTCCAAGGTTTATTGAAAAAAATGTCCTATTACTACGAGTATTACTTGATGGCGAGTTGGGTGAGCCAGTGAGATAAGTAGTGCGGTCAGGAAGCCATCGAGCACTGCAGTATGATAATGAGTTCGGATGTGGGTTGGAACGGATCCTGACGGCGTACCACACGGAGACCGTCCTTTATCGAAATGTAGTCGTCCGCCTGCACGATAAACAGACACACCTACCATTGAGGTTCGAAACACTCCGGGGTGTTGGGGCTTGCAAAATCTGATGGTATGTTGGCAGTACCAGCAAGATGTTGGATGGAAGTCATACCACATGGAGACCCTCCCTTGCCTAGATAGCGTTTTAAGTCCTTGATGTTCATTTATTGGAAAGGCGAGTCCCTGGCTCCAGCTGTGCATTATGTTCCCCGTAAGTCAGGACAGTCGGCCTGAATGGCTAGCCAAGCTGATCAGGTTGTGAGTGGTAGATCGACCTTATTATTCAGCACGTTTTGTAGAGATAAACCGCGGACAATGGAGTCCTCAGCCTGTAGGATAAACGGGCACACCTGCCATTGAGGTTCGAAAGACTCCGGGGAGTTGGGGCTTGCAGAATCTGATGGTATGTTGGCATTACCAGCAAGATGCGCAAATCTTCGATTTCGCAAGGTAGCCATTTCACTTTGTGTTTCTTTAATTTTGCACTAAAAAACCAGCTAGGTAAAGTTTCCCCTTGCGTTATGCATAAAATGTGGCGCCAAGTCCACGTTTGCATAAAAAACCGTCAGTGACAATTCATAATTTATCGCTTGGTATGGGTTGTAGAACCGCTTTGTTGGTTAGCATTTGGCTCTGGGCGTCTGAGAAGTGGCAATAGAGTTCATCAGTCCACCTGAATCTTTTTCTTGGATTGTTTTCCGGCTATGGCATTCTCCAGGGGCGATAAACAGCGCATTTTGGTATAACCATCCCGAGAAAGAATCTCAGACCAAACAGAGTGTCTGGACTATCGCATGTGAACAATGCTGAGATTCGACGTTGACTCGCAGAAATTTTTCCCTCTGACCATGTCCAACCAAGTATAGTCGTCATTCGTGGGTATATAGTGATCTTAGGTGGGATAAATGTAGTCCGCTTCTTTCTGGGGCCCTGAGGATATGACTCCAGTTTTTTACGAGATCGTCTATTGTCTCTTCACCACAATGTAGCCACTGACTCCGACTGTTTTTGTCAACAAGAACGCGACACACGAGCTCTCTTTCAGGGTGTGGTTTCGGAACCTGTCATGCCCATGGCACAACGTGTGTACGCACGTATACCCACGGAACGAAGTGAGAATTCAGGGATAAATGTGAAAGGGGTATCTGATGGAAAGCACTTGTCAGATCGGAGATAATGTGTTTTCATTGTCCTATGCAAAACAGACTCAACATCTGGCATCAGAGAGGGCTGAGTCTTTTTATATGGCATTAGATCTTCAAATGCAGTTATGTGTCTATAACCGCCATTGGGTTTCTTTACCAGAAAGGATGGGTTACATACTCAAGCGATGCCTACGTCCCCTGGTTTCTGGAGTACTCCGAGCGCCTCAAGTTGATCGCATTTCTGCTGTAACATTTCAGTTTTGTCCCTGGAATACTGTAAGAGACTACCCTTCCTTTGTCAGAAGGGGGTACAGGCTCATGTTGATGTGATTCTTGAATTTGCCAGCTACCCATTGTAGCTTCTTAATTTGGGGCTAAACATGGAATCATGGGCTGCAAGTAAATCCCGAAATCTCTTTTCTTCAGTTTCCTATAGAGTTTTGTTAGGGTCAAGTCGAACAGCTTCTGAGTGAAGGGCGAGCGGCTTCCTTTATGACTTTAACTGCACCAAGGTTTAATTGTGGTTCTAGAATGTAGATTCTGTTAAAGTCTGTTGTTAGATAAAGCTGACACAGATGGTTGTCTTGCGTATAAATTGTGTCTCATCTGTACTATTCACGATTCTAACCTTACTGCCCACCGCTTTGATCATTTCGGCTTTGGGCCAGTTGGGTGTTGTGCTCCCATTCATCCTGGACTCAATAAGAAGAGCAGATTCAGGATGGAGTGCCTTGGGCATGTTTAATTCCAGATACGCTCGTTGATGAAGGGTCAGACCTGAGGATAAGAGCTTGTGCACATCGTATGTGGGATGAGTGGGAAGAAACGTCCACTGGTAAATAATGGATAGTGCGAGATCCACCAATTCTTACCTGATTTTTGGATGGTCGAATGCCAATATCATTGTTTTTCATGAAGGGCATACCAACTAGTACATTTACATCAAGGTCATTGACCATGAAGGCGTCAAGGCGAAGGCTGTGGTCCACTCGATTTAGGCAAAGGTCAACATCTCTGACACTTTCGGAGGGGTAACTCAGACCGCACCCTCTCTTGTTCTTTTTATAAGTGCACCTATGTACACTATTTACATTATTCGGAAAATTGTCCTCATCTTTTTCGCCATATTTATTACAACGTTTCGGCCATTGCATGCTACGGCCTTCTTCAAGTGGTTGGAATGTCGAACTGCTCATATTGCAATTTTTGTTGTTATTATCGCTTTTCTCTGGCACTCCTTATTACTGGTTCCCCAGCGAAATAAAGGGTTCAGTTCGACATTCCAACCACATGAAGAGGGCCTGAGCGTACAATGGCCGAAACGTTGTAATAAATATGGCGACAAATAGTCCGAATAATGTAAATAGTTTACATAATACACCATCTCAGAAATATAGACAGATACTGAAGGGCCGAAACGTTGTAATAAATATGGCAACAAAGATGAGGACAATAGTCTGAATAATGTAAATAGTGTACATAATACCTCATCTCAGAAATATAGACAGATACTGAAAGGCCGAAACGTTGTAATAAATATGGCGACAAAGATGATGACAATAGTTCGAATAATGTAAATAGTTTACATAATATCTCATCTCAGAAATATAGAGATACTGAAGAGCCGAAACGTTGTAATAAATATGACAACAAAGATGAGGACAATAGTCCGAATAATGTAAATAGTGTACAAAATAACTCATCTCAGAAATATAGACAGATACTGAAGAGCTGAAACGTAATAAATATGGCGACAAAGATGAAGACAATAGTCCGAATAATGTAAATAGCGTACATAATACCTCATCTCAGAAATATAGACAGTGCACCTATGTACTTGGCAAACGACGTCCTTATCATATTTCATTTCAGCACCAGAATCAATTGTTAAATGAACCGGGTAGTGTTCATAGAACACCTTTATTTGTGTGGACTTAATAGTGCTCGCACAACGTGTCGATAGGGTCACGTCTTTGGGGCAGTTTCTCCGATCGGATTCTTCAATAGGCTCACCCACAGACTCCTCCGTAGCGGAATCATTTGTGTCAGAATGATCCTCGTGGACGGACCGAATTGTCTTCGACGAGTATCGTTAGATATCTACAGAAGCTGAGGTAGTGGTGGACATTGAGCGTCCGGCCTGTTTACATAGTGGGCATGTGAGCTTGATTGGTTTGTTTTTGTATTGTCTATTGGGAGATTTATTTCGCTTTTTGATAAAGTCGGTGCGAAGCACCTTATAATTATGAGACGCCTGTAGTTCTTCCCTCAAGCCGTCAAGGGTTTGTGATAATATTGGTTAGGTTGAGACCAAGGTTGTTGAACGTAACTCTGTCTCATACCGATTCTTAACTAAGGATGGAAGATCTCTATGGATAAGTTGAAGCCAAATAAGGACTATTAAGTTCTCTAGTGTCGGGGAGAGTTCCTCCTCAAAGTTATGGAATACGTCATGGTGGCTGATAGGGACCTCAGGCCTCATTAGAGTGTCCTCTATAAAGCTATTCAATCACTGGTCTATTACCGTCCTCCAGTTCCTGTCATTTGGAATCCGAGGTGATGGCGGATGGACTAACTGCCTTATGTAAGCATCAGCTCCAGGTGAGCTGCCTTCTGTGCCTTATGTTCTTAGCGACTTTTTCTACCTCATTACGTAAACCACACTGGGGCGTAGGTGGAGTTTTCTTCTACCACGAGAAACCATTAACTAAAAATGGGTTTAAATTTGAATAAGTTATACTTAAGATTCTGTTTCCAAGCTTCGAAGGAAGTTATTGTCTTCTGTTTTGATAGATGCACGTGTTTTCGACATGACGAAGTTTTCTGAAGAGGATTTTACAACGACACCACTGGAGTAAAAATGGCGCAATCTATGCCGCGTAAGTAAAAGAGAGGAATGGCCCATTTCCTTACCTTAAATGAGTTTAACGGCATCGGAAGAGTTGTATAATGTAATTCTGCCACAATGCTCATAGTAAGATGAAATGAGTGAAAAAGGACACGACTCCCAGTAGAATGTGTTGAAAACTTTTTCATTAAAACACGGAGAAACTTCCCGGTAGCCGGAGGGGTTTGGTTTGTTTTGGTTTGGTTTGGTTTATTTTACGGTATATCAACCTCAATGGACTATTTAATGCCGACAAATTTTTTATTGCTGGTAATATTTTGTTTTATCAAAAATCT
This sequence comes from Acanthosepion esculentum, assembly GCA_964036315.1. NCBI lineage: Eukaryota > Metazoa > Mollusca > Cephalopoda > Sepiida > Sepiidae > Acanthosepion > Acanthosepion esculentum. The sequence goes on from OZ038515.1 coordinate 72,628,335, forward strand.
ATTTCTGGTAATATTTTTCCTTCAAAAATTTATTATTACTGGTAATATGTTTTTTAAAAAATGTCTTGCTGGTAATATTTATTTTTTAAAAACATTGTTGGTAATAGTTATATTTTTAAAAACATTAATGGTAATATTTTTTCAAAAATGTATTGCTGACAATAGTATTTTTTCTTCAAAAATTTATTTCTGGTAATAATATTTCTGGTATTAAAACCTATTTTTACATTTTCATAGTGTTTTTTTTTTACACCAGTTAACTATTTGCCCATAGCTGAAACCCTAAAAGAGTGCTACAATACAGGGTCAGAGTGGATCTGGGAACATTAGCAATTAAGATGTGGTTCCACGATCCTCAAAAGCTCCTGATCAGAGACCTTGCTGCTGGACGTAGTTTATCGTAATACCCAGGACGTGGTAGCAGGAGAGAGAATGAATCAGACAGAAAGGAAAAAAACAGCGTTAAGTAAGTCCCACCGGTGAGTTCTAAGCCAAAGGGAAACGATCTGGAAGAGAAAATAACTTAGTAAAACATATGTCAGTATTGGCGTAGATAGATTATAAATTGATTTCGTATAATATGTATTTCGTTATTTTGGATACACGCATATTAATCTCTCTCTCTCTCTCTCTCTATATATATATATATATATATATATATATATATCATTTGATATACATTTTTAAGTATTTCACCCCAAGCAAGGGGTTACAGAGAGTGAGAGCAAGAGTAAAGAGGGGTGTTTGAAGAAAAGATAAAGAGATGAACGGTGATCAAGATCAAGGTATCAGAAGATGATGATTGACATTACATTAGAATATTTTGGAGAGTATAGCTATCAGGGAAGCAAGTAAGAGGAAGGGAGTTCCACTGTCGGGAAGTGCGAGAGAAGAAGCTGTTGGAGTAGAAGAGGCGGTTACATTTAACTGTTTCGCCAGTGAAAGGGTGGGACTGAGATGCTAACCTAGTAGCATGCTTAATGTGAATTCGTATGAATTGATATATAATCCATTTGCAAAAAATGTAATACATACATGTGTATGTGTGTGTGTGAAAGTTCAAAGAATGCATTTGTAGTAAAGACAAAATAGATACGATAGATAATAGGAAAAGCATTACTTAGTCTTTGCCGACGCGTTTCGTCATCTGACTTTATCAAGCCAAATGATATTATTTTCTTTTGCGCAACGTATCTAATATAAACAAAAGCGAAATGTTGTTAGGTACTTGGAATTCAAATTTTATAAAAACACTCATAAATATTCCTCCGGTTAAATTACGTCACTTAGAATCCTCGAAAATTTAAAAATGTGACAAACAAAGCCATCAAGTTCAGTAAAAGATACGACGAGGAAGATTTTCGTCCTCATCAAGATAATTTTAAACTCCAGTTTTTGTGTGTGACGTTCCGTCTGAAACCCTGTAGCCTCATTCCCACTTGTGAAAGTCTCTTTTATCCATATTGTGAATCAATGCATTTAGTTTGTTTTGTAAAATACGGTTTTGCTTCTTACTATATATATATATATATATATATATATATATATATATATATATATTGCTGTAGAGTTATTTCCTCAGTGGGAACTGTATTTGGACTAAATTCGGTCCTAAATAGGTTCAACGTACAAAAAGGTTAGGAACTTGTTATAATAAGCATTACGCAGAGTAATCGAGTTGTGGTAGCTGACTGCTTTCGTCTTCGACTCCCACTGACTCCTACTTATATTAGATGGGAGAGTCTATTATTTATAGACTAGGTGTGTTTCACCATAACATATATATATATATATCTTAATATATATATATATATATATATATATATATGAAGACATTTTTTATGTTTATACGTTCTTTTTATAGATAGAAATATTTCAGTAAATGTTCTGTTTATAATAAACAGTATTAATGACATTTACCGGACTGAAGGCCCGAGAAATTGTCATAGAAAATATGCGTTCTCCGACAGGAATCGAACCTGTATCCTATACGGAACCGTCATATAGCCTGACGTGCTTTACCGATTTAGCCACAGAGGAGCGTTTCTGTTAGAAAAAATGAGTTTAAAAAATAATTGTCGGACTTCGAACATTTCATGATAATATACATACATATATATATATATATATATAGACATGACATATTTTGAAAATTATATATATATATATATATATATATATATATATATATATATATATATATATATATATATATATACCGATAAAATGAGAAAGAATAGAGTATATTCTAACGTTCGCAACATTTAATTTAAAAGAGGGCTCAATATAAAGTAGAACAATAGGAAATGACTTTGTCAAGTGTATAATATGCATCCATTAACGTCCGCTCCTGTTTAAGGTCCGTGCTGCAACTGACTGCTAATTTATGGGTCATTACTCATTTATGAAAAATAATTTCTTAATCTTTGCTTCTTCGCGTAGTTTAAATTTAAGGTATGTCATATTTGATTGGTTGATCAGAGTAAAGATCACAAATCTTATAACCCCACCGCTTTTTATTTCGTAAAAAGAGGTTGTATTTTGCTTTTAAATCGAAATAAATCGTTCACTCGCCAGAAATTTACAATGGCCTGATGAGATGCATTAATACGGATCGAAACACGACTGCAATTGTGTAGCGATCTTTACACGTTTTCGATGTAATATCCTAATATATATATATATATATATATATATATATATATATATATGTATATATATATATATATATATATATATATATATATTACATTTTTGGCGAATGAATTATCTTACTATTAATAATAATAATAATAATAATAATAATAATAATAATAATAATAATATACGCCGTACCCATAAGTGGCTACGTAGTGCAGGGCTAAAAGCTGAAACTGTAGGTTTTTATCTTACTGCACAGGACCAATAATTGCTAAGTAGAAATTACCAAGCACTGAAAAGTTGTGTTTGTCCAAAATGCAGATTTTGTAATAAATATCTAGAAACCTTTGACCATCTTGTATCAGGTTGCGCGATATTGGCACCAACTGAATATAAAACACGACACGACGGACTGAGCCAATTTCTGCACTGGAAAATCTGCAGCCCTTACCGAAAGGAAACTGAAAGAAATTGGTATGAACACCATCCAGACCCGGTTACAGAGATAGGACCTGTAACAATTTGATGGGAGTTTAGAATACATACAGGCAGAACAATCCTAGGTAATCGCCCTGACATCGTGATTAGGGACCACAAAGACAAAATGTGCCTCTTTGTTGATTTGACAGTCCCTGCAGACTGCAATGCATCTTTGAAAGTCTTAAAAAAAACTATCAAAATAAATGGACCTTGAAATCGAAATCTCAAAAATATGGCGCATGAGGACATTAACAATTCAAGTTGTAGTTGGAGCCCTCGGATTGATTGGAAAAGATTCCAATAGACTCATTGAAGGAATCCCCAGTAGACAATGCCTTAAAGAAATACAAAAAAATTGTACTCACGAGTACAGCCCACACCGTACGAAAGACTTTATCTACTTAAAATATTCTTTTTTAATTGCTCAACGGAAAATGTCATGAGGCCATTTCTGACCTTAAGTCTCCGGTCGGGACCCGGAAAGAAATCTAAGGAAATAAAATAATAATAATAATAATAGTAATAATAATAATAATAATAATAATAATAATAATAATAATAATAAGAAGAAGAAGAAGAAGAAGAAGAAGAAGAAGAAGAAGAAGAAGAAGGAGGAGGAGGAGAATAGGAAAAAGAAATAAAAATGCAAGAATACAGAAATGTAGGAAGTGAACTCAGAATCGTAGCTAAATGTGTATGATTGGCTCAGAAGGGAGGTCCTCTAGAAGTTCTGCAAATGACTGCGATTTGACTACGTAAACCAATGAAATTGGTTCTTACTGTCATTATGGGACGCCCAATTCACTTGAGATGACCGGATCTAGTAACCGATAATCTTTGAGAAGCAAATATCTCAGTTTGTGGATGCCGCTATTCCAATACAAAACGAACAGTGGGATAAAAATAATCTCTAGATTTTGTTTATAGAAAAGCAAAAATGTAGAACGTTACAGCTACAGTTGTACCCATCATTAGCGGCACACTTTGAACAGTGGAAAAAAAAAACTGGAAATTTCGAAACAACCAAAACGAAAATAAACTAGAATAGTAACGAGAAGCACGGATGTCAACACACAAAAAACAAAAAACACCCCCCCACAAAAAAAAACAAAAAAAACGAAACAGATTTTTATATCCAGCATTAAAAAAATCAAAATAAATGATATATTGATATTGTTATATTGCTATCATTTCTGTTTATGAAACTATTTAGCAGTTCTAAAATCTAGAAATTAAAAATCATTGCATTTGAAAAACTTAACAGGCCTTAGGCTGATGTCTAAATTAGTCTTAAGAGGCCTTAGGCTGATGTCTAAATTAGCCTAAAAAGAATAATCCGGCCCTGGGAGATTGCTGGAGTTACAATTCCAAAACTTGACTCGTGGGTTCAATTCTTATTGAGTACCCATCTACTGTTACCCACATATTAAACAGATTTAAGTAAACAGTGGCAATCAAACTAGAGGGCCGACTATTACGACGACTCAGGAAGACTAATATGATACTACTCCTGATAATACTTGAACTACAATTATTACTACTACTACTACGGCTATTACTACTTCCACTAATAATAATATAGAGCTATTGCTACTAATATTACTTAAACTACTATTACTACTACTGCTAATATCAATAATAACACCTCAATGATCATAATATTTCAAATTGGGAGACTGAATTTGAGTCTTATCAGGAAACATCAGTCAAAAATCAATGACGCTTAAAAGCCATGCTCATCTTTCGTCAAATAAATATATATTCACGCGTGGGACTGCCTGTCGATATGCTTTACACACTTACATGTAAACAAGCACTGATACAGGCGCACACACACACACATGTATACATGACACGTGTACTTAGCAAGGATCCAAAATGTTTGATTGAATTTTATTGACTAAATTTGCGTCTTCAGTTTTTTAATGAAGTTTTGCAAATCGGCGTATAAGTTATCATAGATCCCAATCAAATTGATGAAGAAAGTGTCCGCAGTTCAGAATCTGAATACTCGTTCTTTTAGTTCATTTGACCTTCATTATCAAAGACATGAATGTTATCTGATTAATTTCAACCTGGCATTTTTGAGAAAAGCTATAATTTCATTTTTAAATGAATGTAAATGACGTCATTATAAAACGGCTTATTGAAGGGAGTCCGACATTGAAAACATAGAATGACAAGTTAACTTTTCTTTTAATTGTTTCAAATACATTTTCTAATGCTTTCCTATATGACGAAATATACTATTTAATATAGGACTAATTTTTTTTCCTCTTTAGGACTGATTTTCCGCTTGCTACTAAAATCTACTTTAATATACTCCAGATTACTAAACTTTTGGCCTAAGCTCTGAAATTTCCTTTTGAACAGGAGTAGAGGTTTTCTGTTTAGGATTGGATTTCCTCTTCTTTTAAAAGTCCACTTCAACTCTATATTTCTAACGTCTTCGTCCTAAACACTGAAATATTTTTTACAAGTTTTTATTTATTTTTCCTCAATAGGAGTTGATAGATTTGCCTATCGTCCGGTTTACACTTCTCCCCGTTCTTTTGAACAGGAGTAGAAGTTTATCTCTTGTTTTCTGTTTAGGATTGGATTTCCGCTTCCTTCTTATGTCTTTCCTTCTCTTTCATTTCTAGTAGACCCTTCTTTCTTAGTGGCATCATCGCCTTGCTTGGGGTGAATTGATAAAAAAAATGGGAATAACCCCAAATATTATGAATCATTTTTTGACAATGCTTTCAAAGGATTTTTTCATCCTGGGTATGACGATAAACTACATCTGGCAGCAAGATCTCTGATCGGAAGGTTTTGAGGAGCATGGAACCACCTCTTAGTTGATGATCCGGGGTGGTAGCACCTGTTAGGGTCCCAGCTATGGCTATATAGTTAAGCCCCAAACTTGGGTCAACACACTGTGAAAGTATAAGTAATGTTATAGTAAAAATACCTGTAATACATCCTCATAGTAAAACATTTTACCAACAATGGATTTTTGTGAGAAAAATTAACAATAATACATGTGTCAAAGAAATTACTAATGCACCCAAGAAAATTAAATTTCGGCATTAAATGACCCATAAGTAGTTGATATGCCGCTAAACAAACGAACTCAAAATCCTCATTCTTAGGCAATGTTATAATGTCATCAAGCGGTCACCCATCTAGGTACTGATCAGACTAGACATTGCTTAACATTTTTGTAAAAGAAATTACTAATGCTCCCAAGACAATTAAATTTTGGCATTAAATGACCCATGAGTAGTTGATATGCCGCTTAATAAACAAATAAAAAACGTACGAAGTATTTTTCTATTATTTACAGTCATTTTTCTAATTCGGTAAATGGAGAGACTTGATCTTCCAACGGACATGGTACGTAAAAGAACAGTTGTCTAATATTAACGTGCTCAGTCGACGAGTTTATCGTTATTGGCACGAATTGAACTAAGTTTTGATAAGTGTCAAGTTAACCTACGAGAGAGTGTGAGAGTCATATGACTAATATAAGAATTTAATGCAGTGAAGAAAGATTATATAGTTTGGCATCCTATAACAAAGCTATACAATCGAAAGTGGTTTGTATGCTTCTGAGTCTAATTGACAAGCCTTTCCTGGTGAACATTACGCTTCATAAGCGAGTTTCTAGAAACACAATAAAATTGGGCTGTTGATGTACAATTGAATCCGACATTAAATAGCATAAAATATCAAAGCATTGTTGCCACATGATAGAAATTCACCACGCTTGTAACTACTGCATTTTATGATGGGGAATTAACGGCCCCTTGGATGGGGGAATTAATATAACAGGCAATTGTGAAAATCAAAGATGAACCCACCATATTCACCAGTGTTTCTCTTGATGGCTCGTATATTAAAAAAAAAAAATCAAACTAAAATTACATTTTTTATAAGCCGGTCACTTTCCCCGTACCGTAACGTAAGAAACCTTGTGCCTTTAGTATAAATATTTTCATGCTAATTGTACTCATGAGATTTCCTCGTTAGTACTTAGACATTAGTACCTAGACATTAATACCTAGACTAACAAAAATACATTGTCATAGGTTTTCCCCACTAAAAATTGTTCTTGATATATAAAAATGTATTTATCACCCCCCCATATATATATATATATATATATATATATATATATATATATATATATATATATATATATATATATATATATATATGAATGATAGGATAAAAATGTATTTATCATCTCCCCATATATATATATATATATATATATATATATATATATATATATATATATATATATATATATATATAATATAGAAAAAACAACTGAAAAGTTGCAAATTAAAAAAAATTGAATGTTTTTGTGTGAAAGTATTTATTTATATTTTTTATATAAATATATATTTGATATTTCAGGTCGGTCCGATCTTTCATCAGAAATGGCTGTTTTCAGAAGTATGTTTACATTAAATAGTTATATTAAATAATGTAAACAAACTTCTGAAAACAGCCATTTCTGATGAAAGATCGGGGCCGATCTGAAATATCAAATATATATATATATAAAAAATATAAATAAATACTTTCACAAAAAAAAATTCGATTTTTTTTAATTTGCAACTTTTCAGTTGCTTTTTCTATATTATATACATATTAAGAAAGTATACGTGGCTTCACATTATGCTATATATATATATATATATATATATATATATATATATATATATATATATATATATATGAATGATAGGATAAAAAAACATGTAGGAGACATAACTCAATCAAACATGTTTCACTTTATTAAACCTTCGTCAGAGATAAAGGTAGAAATAATAATTTTTATCATTTTGACGAAGATCTGATAAAGTGAAACATATTTGACTGTCTTCTGTTTCCTACTTTTTCTTTATACTCTCATTTTGTCGGATTACTATCCATACTTAAAAAATAGTTGATCTTCTACTCATATATATATATATATATATATATATATATATATATATATATATATATATATATATATATATATATATATATATATATATATATACATATATATATATATATATATATATATATATATATATTAATTTAAAGAAAACAGACTACTTTAAGGCTCCATTTGTAATAATTTATTTCACCAGAGAATTTTATTTTTCTCTGGATCTTCAGACTTCACTTTCAAAGGATGAAACGAAAAATGAATTCAAAATTTACTACTGACGGGCAGTATTAAGCTTATATAAGTTGACATCGAGGGTGGTGAGGAATGGTGTGAGAGACATGGTCGAGTTTAGAGAGGGAAGGGAGAGTTTTAAAATTTATTTTTATATTTCTTTTTATTACAATACTTAATATTGAGGAAGGAGGGGGTAAGGGTCAGACATTGACCTATTTATTCGGTCAACTCAACAGAAATGATATGGAGAAAGGAAAAGGAGAGAAAAAGGGAAAAAGAAAAAAGGGGGAAGTAAAGAGAAAAGAGATGTACGTAGGGTTTTCGAAGGAAGAAGAGGAGCGGTATAGCTTTACCGATTTAGGTAAAAGATTTTAACGTTTGATAGTATATATATATATATATATATATATATATATATATATATATATATATATAGATAGATAGATAGATGCGCTGGTCATGTTATCAGAATGAGTAATGATCGGATGGCGAAAATCCTCATGAATAGCCAACTTGTTCATGGTAAGCGTAATGTAGGCCGATCTTGGTTACACTTCAAGAACAAACTTAAATACAATTTAATTGCTGCAAACTTCCCTAAAGAGGAGTTCGAACTTGCTGTTGAAAACCGAGCAAACTGGAGAAAGAGCTGCCACCGAGGTGTAAATATCTTTGAAAAGAATCGTCTCAACCATCTGAGAGAATTCAGAATTAACACTAAATCTCGGGTTAATACATCAGCCCATAGGACGGTCAACCCTTCAGTATGCCCTTTGTGTGGATTTGTTTACAAATCCCGTGCGGGATTGTTGTCTCATACGAAACATAAACATAAAAAATGAACTGAAAGACACTCATACATCATATCATATCACACACACACACACACAAACACACACACAAACACAAACACACACACACACAGACATATATATATATATATTATATATATATATATTATTACTTCAGTTGTTACTTTTATTGAATATGCGTATTCGATTATACGATCCAGCTTTTTTTTAAACAGTGTTTATTTCATTTACCTTTACCTACACTCGAGGAAACTTAAAGGAAATGTGTTCTTCATGGTCAAGCAAAATTCTGTTAGCCTTAAAGCTCTGATTTTCCCTACTTTTGGTAACAGCAACTGAGCAAATATGGTGCTCGAGAAAATCTGAACGATGGAATGTTCATTAAGGCTAATAGAAACTTGCCTGATGTGAAGCTCTCTGTAGCCAATCGGTCAAAGCACACTCGATCAGATGGTGATTTCACCTGCAAAGTGGAATGCAGGTTCGAATCTTGCCGTAGGGCACATTTTGTTTAATAAGCTTTTCGAGTCCGCAGATCTGTAGACGAAATAAGCACACACACACATATATATATATATATATATATATATATATATATATATATATATTATAAATTAATAGATTTAAAATATGGTTTTACCGCTACACAGTGATGACCATGTTTCAGAAATGGAAGCTAAAGCCCCTGAATTTAATTTTGTTATTAAACCAAAGACATTAGTTCCATTTCCTCATCAAGCGAATTTTGGAGTAACTTACTTTTTAAAATTTACGGTTGTTAACGGCACAGGAAAGATTCATAGTTTGAGGGTTTCCAAGGTTACCGATAAATCCATTCATCTAGACAAGGGGTGGTAGAGGGTTCAATTTTTAATTTTCGTTGTCTCAGTTAATAGTTACATTTGAAAGCGGGGTTATGTTTAGGGATGGGTAGGGATGTATCTTTTAACAAATTCTGACATCCGCTAAATTCATGTCATCTGGGTTTATTTCTAACGGCAAAAATTCTTATGGTATTATTTCTATTTGTATATTTAAAGATTTTGAGGGACTGTTTAGGTTAGAATATGTTTTATCCACCTTTCTAAAAAGTTATTTTTAATATTTAATATACTATACTCCTAGTTAAAAACCAAGTAAATGTATTAGGATTACTTACAGTATTTAAAATTATTTATTCTTATCGAGTATAAGTAAATATTATTTTATTTTATTTTATTTTATGTAAACTTTATGACAATGACGGCAAAGGTGGTTAAATTACTTCACTAATTCAATAAACTTAGTATTATAAATGTATATATGTATGTATAAAGGACATTTAATGTTCAATATTATATTCTAACTTATTAATTTCACATGACTTTCGGTGTTCACTTGGATTCTTTCCAGTGTTTGAATTGCTTTGACAGAGGTGTTATGGTTAGAGTACGTTTTATTTAATTACAATTTTAAAAGATATTTAGGTTAGAATCTGTTTTATTTAATTTCAATTTTAAAACATTTTTAAAAATTCTACTTTCAAATTTAACTTTTTAATTTTAATCGGCTATATTTCTTTATAAACCAAGTAAATGTAATATAATTATCTACATTATTTAAAATTATTTATACCCATCAAATATGAGTATGTATAATAATCAGGTAATTTTTTTTTTTTTTTTTTTATAGATTATTTAAAGATTATTTAAAGAAAACTTTTGGCAATGACGACAAAAAATAGCTATTTCATTTCTCTGATTCAGTAAATTTTTATTTTTTATAAACTTAGTAATATATAGTTTCTCATGTATGCATAAAGGACATGGGTCATTTAATGACCTACATATTCTAGCTCTTCTTATTAACTTCCATTTCACTGTAGGTGTTTTATTGGATTCTTTTAGGTGCCAAAAGTACTTCGAAAGAGATGTTTGACTTTTATACTTATTTATCCTAAACGAGGATTGATGTTGGTAGAACCTCTTTTTGAACTCATGGCTAGTGCAACCTATATAAATTTTTATGTTTTCAGGGTTTTCAACAGAAGATATATTACATTGGTATACTACTGATTCTATGCAACATTTATTTTGTAAAGGACAGTTTTGAGGGTTTCTACAATTACATAATTTTTGTTCACCCTCATTAGTTGTTGTTTGTATTTTTCCCTTGTCTACAATTTTTTGGTTCTGGTATAAGTGTTTATTTAAGATATTAGTATTATGTTTCTTAATTATCTTTTCTAGGTTATCAGTACAGCTATAACTTAATTTTAGTGTATTTCTATTGAAAATGGTACTAAGTTTACTTCCACCGGGAAAATGCTTGAGTATTAATTCAAGGAATTTTTGTCCCAATTTGTTTTTTACCATTTGGTTGTATGGGGGTGTATACCAAATTATTTTCCTGCTTCTGTTTTTCCTATGTTTACCGTTTTCATTTTTAATATAAGTTAGTTTTAGGTTTTTGTAGCCACTATCTTTTAGAGCTTTATTATAGAAATTAATATGTTCGTCGAAAATCTTGTCATTTGCTGAATTTGTACTAATTCTTTTTCGGATAGATAAAGGTATATGTTTAATTATAGATGAGGGGTGATTTGATTTAGGGTGTATATATACAGGATTCGTATTGAGTTTTTTATAAGGTGTGTATGTATTGTTCTTTAAATCTAATGTTATATCAAGGAAGTTAACTTTTTTAATTTTAGTGCTAACGGTAATTAATTGGGTTTAAAAATTACCGTTAGCACTAAAATTAAAAAAGTTAACTTCCTTGATATAACATTAGATTTAAAGAACAATACATACACACCTTATAAAAAACTCAATACGAATCCTGTATATATACACCCTAAATCAAATCACCCCTCATCTATAATTAAACATATACCTTTATCTATCCGAAAAAGAATTAGTACAAATTCAGCAAATGACAAGATTTTCGACGAACATATTAATTTCTATAATAAAGCTCTAAAAGATAGTGGCTACAAAAACCTAAAACTAACTTATATTAAAAATGAAAACGGTAAACATAGGAAAAACAGAAGCAGGAAAATAATTTGGTATACACCCCCATACAACCAAATGGTAAAAAACAAATTGGGACAAAAATTCCTTGAATTAATACTCAAGCATTTTCCCGGTGGAAGTAAACTTAGTACCATTTTCAATAGAAATACACTAAAATTAAGTTATAGCTGTACTGATAACCTAGAAAAGATAATTAAGAAACATAATACTAATATCTTAAATAAACACTTATACCAGAACCAAAAAATTGTAGACAAGGGAAAAATACAAACAACAACTAATGAGGGTGAACAAAAATTATGTAATTGTAGAAACCCTCAAAACTGTCCTTTACAAAATAAATGTTGCATAGAATCAGTAGTATACCAATGTAATATATCTTCTGTTGAAAACCCTGAAAACATAAAAATTTATATAGGTTGCACTAGCCATGAGTTCAAAAAGAGGTTCTACCAACATCAATCCTCGTTTAGGATAAATAAGTATAAAAGTCAAACATCTCTTTCGAAGTACTTTTGGCACCTAAAAGAATCCAATAAAACACCTACAGTGAAATGGAAGTTAATAAGAAGAGCTAGAATATGTAGGTCATTAAATGACCCATGTCCTTTATGCATACATGAGAAACTATATATTACTAAGTTTATAAAAAATAAAAATTTACTGAATCAGAGAAATGAAATAGCTATTTTTTGTCGTCATTGCCAAAAGTTTTCTTTAAATAATCTTTAAATAATCTATAAAAAAAAAAAAAAAAAAAAAAAAAAAAAAATTACCTGATTATTATACATACTCATATTTGATGGGTATAAATAATTTTAAATAATGTAGATAATTATATTACATTTACTTGGTTTATAAAGAAATATAGCCGATTAAAATTAAAAAGTTAAATTTGAAAGTAGAATTTTAAAAAATGTTTTAAAATTGAAATTAAATAAAACAGATTCTAACCTAAATATCTTTTAAAATTGTAATTAAATAAAACGTACTCTAACCATAACACCTCTGTCAAAGCAATTCAAACACTGGAAAGAATCCAAGTGAACACCGAAAGTCATGTGAAATTAATAAGTTAGAATATAATATTGAACATTAAATGTCCTTTATACATACATATATACATTTATAATACTAAGTTTATTGAATTAGTGAAGTAATTTAACCACCTTTGCCGTCATTGTCATAAAGTTTACATAAAATAAAATAAAATAAAATAATATTTACTTATACTCGATAAGAATAAATAATTTTAAATACTGTAAGTAATCCTAATACATTTACTTGGTTTTTAACTAGGAGTATAGTATATTAAATATTAAAAATAACTTTTTAGAAAGGTGGATAAAACATATTCTAACCTAAACAGTCCCTCAAAATCTTTAAATATACAAATAGAAATAATACCATAAGAATTTTTGCCGTTAGAAATAAACCCAGATGACATGAATTTAGCGGATGTCAGAATTTGTTAAAAGATACATCCCTACCCATCCCTAAACATAACCCCGCTTTCAAATGTAACTATTAACTGAGACAACGAAAATTAAAAATTGAACCCTCTACCACCCCTTGTCTAGATGAATGGATTTATCGGTAACCTTGGAAACCCTCAAACTATGAATCTTTCCTGTGCCGTTAACAACCGTAAATTTTAAAAAGTAAGTTACTCCAAAATTCGCTTGATGAGGAAATGGAACTAATGTCTTTGGTTTAATAACAAAATTAAATTCAGGGGCTTTAGCTTCCATTTCTGAAACATGGTCATCACTGTGTAGCGGTAAAACCATATTTTAAATCTATTAATTTATAATATTAATGCTCTGTAAATTTAAATTTACATAGAGCACTATTGTGTAAAAATAAAAATATCTATAAGAACACCGGATTTTATATCTTACTGTTCTTTCCTTTTTATTTATATATACATATATATATATATATATATATATATATATATATATAATGGGCACTATTTACATTATTCCATGTCACATGACACAATGGATAAAGGCGTTGGTTAGATCCAGTGACAGGACCCAAAGAGTGTGAGTTCAATATCTGGTTAAGGTGGTGTAGAACTTGGAGACGGGAATTAACAGGAGATAACTGACAAGTTACATCCATTAAACATGGCACGTAGAAATAGAACAGTCTACCCCACTGAGCGAAATAAAGACTTCAGTTCGACATTTCAACCACCTGAAGAAGGCCGGAGCGTACAACAGCCAAAACTTTGTAATAAATCTGACGAAAAAGATGAGGACAATTGTCCGAATAATGTAAATAGTGTACATAATACCTCGTCTCAGAAATACAGAGATAACGGGCAGACTGTTTTGCTAATCTATCTAGATTTGACCTGAAGAGTTCTCTAAGGAAAATGCTTTCAGCGTCCAAGTTCCATCAACATCTATATTCTATGTCCTTTCATCTCACTCTCCAATGAAGTCCGTCTTTCGGTTAGTTACCGTCTTTTTGTCAGCCATTCACGCAGACCCACCAAATAGTTCATTAGTTGTGTCGCCCTGCTTTCGCTTGCCTTAAGTATAACCTAAGAGTATTAAATTTTCCAGTCTCTCTTTCCTCAATTGGTGTCCCAGACGTTTCACGTATCTTTCTAATTAAATCGGAAGATTTTTGCTACTTTGCCTTCGAATCACGAAACCACGTTAATTACGTAAAAACCGCGCGTCCATTTTGAATTTCGTGACTTGTCTACTGTTGTGATTAATACCTGCTTTTCAACAATGTCAGTTAGCCTCTGGTGAATTGTCATTGTTCTATTCATGGCTATTCGACAACCGTGAATGTAGCAAGAGTGGCAAAAGGATAAGGGTTCGCGTCTTTCCAAAGTTATTCAAGTGAAGTGAAAGTAAGAGCTTCAGAAAGAATGAGAACTCGACTTTCTGATTCTGTTTACTTAATTGAAAACATTTAAAATAACGGCACATTCAAAAATGTCTGTCTCTTCATATCTATCTATCTATCTATCTATCTATCTATCTATCTATCTATCTATCTGTTTCAGGGTGTTCATATCTATCTATCTACCCATCTATGTCAGTCTGTTCATATCTATCTATCTATCTATCTATCTATCTATCTATCTATCTATCTATCTATATATCTATCTATCAGTTTCAGCGTGTTCATATCTATCTATCTATCTATCTATCTATCTATCTATCTATCTATCTGTTTCAGAGTGTTCATATCTATCTATCTATCTATCTATCTATCTATCTATCTATCTATTACTCTCACTTCATATATATATATATATATATATATATATATATATATATATATATATATATATATGTATGTATATGTAAAGAGAGAGATGGGGGTGGGAGAGAGAGAGGGAGAGGTGTAAAAAAGGTGCCTTGTATATCTACGACTTCCTTGGATTGGAGCTGGATGTGAAAACCTCCCCAGGCAATTTTCGTCTAGTGTCGGTGATTATTATCTTTCGGCTAAGGTTCGTGTCGTGTTCAGTACCAGGCGGATCCTCTCATGTATCCGTAAGGATGTTCTCCTCCCGCCTCATCATGTTAATTCTCTTGTATATAAATACAATTGTGCTTGCGGAGTCAGCTACATAGGAAGGACGACCCAGCGACTAATGTGAGGATAATACAACACGTGCCAGGTAAGATCAGGAATCATACCTTGGATTGAAATGCACTAATCCCGTATACACCTACGTATCCTCAAGAAATATAGTCTTAAAGTGTGCTATATTTATGGGTAAAGTGCTCAATATCAGAGATAGAGCGTGTGTAAATATAAAAGTGTACATGGAAATCAGCACTTAGAGGCGACAGTCTGTTTCATGCTAGTGCAATCGTTGCCTGACGATTGCACTAGCATGAAACAAACTGTCGCCTCTAAGTGCTGACTTCCATGTCCACTTTTATATATATATATATATATATATATATATATATATATATATATATATATATATATATATATATATACAACTTTCGATATGTATATATACCGGTATGATGAGAACGAATTGAGTTCACTTCCAACGTTCGTAACATTCTTACATGTTTTTGTTGTAGTATCCTAAAATAAATTATATATATATATATATATATATATATATATATATATATATATATATATATATAGAGAGAGAGAGAGAGAGAGAGAGAGTTAGACCTAGAGAGCCAGACAAACCTACCACGGTTTCACCTAAACGGATCGTCAGGAAATGTCTAACTAGGTCTGCACTACTCACTGTATTGAGCACTTTATTTAGTTTTTTGCGTACTCGTATCGGTTTTTTTTCTTTTGACCATGGACTTGCATGCCGGACGATTATTTTCGGCTAACGTACATGTTCTTGGTTCTTTCTTTTTTATCCCTTTTTTTCCCTTTGGTATTGGTTTGATTATTTGCAAATCAAGATATCGAAGGTTTTCCGATCGAGTATAGTGTCTTATACTTATAAGTCTTCTACTACAACTACTACTACTATTACTACTACTACTACTACTAATATATATATATATATATATATATATATATATATATATCAATATATCAATTATGTAGTGCGTATTCAATTTATATAACGTAAATCATTCATACGAAAAACAAATAATGAAGCTAATTATATAGCAAGAATCACTCTCGCAAACAATATTTAATAATAAAATACAATCAACTTCGAATCCGTTAATGAATGGTATGATCCTTGTTTATAAATTCCGGTTTATTATAAAAAGACCTGATAAAACCGGAATTTATAAACAAGGATCATACCATTCATTAACGGATTCGAAGTTGATTGTATTTTATTATTACATATTGTTTGCGAGAGTGATTTTTACCATATAATTAGCTTCATTATTTGTTTTTCGTATGAATGAATTACGTTATATATATATATAATATATAATATATATATATATATATATATATATCATTGTTTTTTTTAAATATATATAGATTCTATTATATAGGATGTACAAAGAATGAATTTAAATTAAGATGGAACCAGCACCAAAGTTCTTTCAATAATACTAAATACCGCAACCAGACATACTTATCTAAATATTTCTGGTATTTAAAAGAAACCAGTAAAACACAAACAATAAAATGGAAATTAATAAAAAGACGAACTTGTAGATCTTTAAATGACCCATGTTCTTTGTTCATACATGAAAATTTAAATATTATTAACTTTCTGAAAAATAAAAATTTATTAAATCAAAGGAATGAAATAGTGAGTTTTTTGTAGACATTGCCAAATTTGTTCATTAAGTAATAGCTAATTTAAAAAAATTAAACTAACATATTTATATTTGACCATAAATATAATAGTTTATACATACATAATTAGATTCTAATATATTAATTTTAACATTAACGTACATGTACTCGATTAGTAAATAAATTAAATATAATACATAAAGTCAGTACGAATAAAAATATGAATATTAAGAATGTGACTAAATAATATTTCAATGCCCCTTTTGAAATAATATAAATTGAAATTTATATAAAAATAAAAATTAAATAAAAAATAAAAATGTCAAATGTATTGCTATTGCAATCCAGACAATGTGTTGGTACATAGACACTACCACAGATTTCTACTTGAAAAAAGGAAGATTGCATCAACAGACAGATACACCAGCTCCCACCTTGACTTGACCAACTTGATAACTACAATACATTAGACACACGAGGTTTCTAAATAAGTTGAATCTTAACACTCCTAAAATAATAAATTAAAAACATTGAATATTCCTTAATCCTAATATCTCAAAATATCAAATTTGTGTGGACTTTTAAATTAAGCAAATCAGTTTCTAAAAAGTTATTCTTAGCATCGCTTGATAATGGAACGGAACTTTGTATTTTAAGTTTAATTTTTATGATTGAATTTGAATTGAAGATTCAGTTTTAAAAAGATGGGAATTCCGGTGTAGCGATGATTATATATTTTTTTATAAAAACAATTATAATATTATGCTCTCCGGTTGTATCGAGCACTGTTTGTTAAATTAAAAATAAATCTATCTATCTATCTATCTATCTATCTATCTATCTATCTATCTATCTATCTATCTATCTATCTCAGTCTGTTTATATCTATCTATCTATCTATCTATCTATCTATCTATCTATCTATCTATCTATCTACAGTCTGTTTATATCTATCTATCTATCTATCTATCTATCTATCTATCTATCTCAGTCTGTCTATCTATCTATCTATCTATCTATCTATCTATCTATCTATCTATCTATCTATCTATCTATCTATCTATCTTAGTCTGTTTATATCTATCTATCTATCTATCTATCTATCTATCTATCTATCTCAGTCTGTTTATATCTATCTATCTATCTATCTATCTATCTATCTATCTATCTATCTCAGGCTTTTCATATCTATCTATCTATAAAATCTTAATAAATGTACATGTTATCAATCATGTTTGTACGATTTGGAGTTTCATGCAAAACACAATCTTCAGGTATTGAGTATGGACTGACTGTTACGCAAACTGAATTAAAAAAAATATATCTGTTTACCACAATGTTGTCGCCGTTACGTATTATATATATTGGGATTATGTTTTAAAAAACAAAAACAAATTATGTCGCGTAAAAAAAACTTTTTCAAAAATTAAAAATATTTTCCAAAAGTTTCTTAATAATTTAAAAAAAAAAATTATTTCTCAAAACATAATATCTAGCAATTAAAAAACCGTGATTAGCATAAGAACGTAAGTTTTGTATCTAAATATAATTATATATTTTTTTTTATTTTAGAGTAGTGGATTATCAATTATACAATTAAATAGAGATTACTTAATCATATTTAAAAATAGTTTATATTAAAAATTAAACTGTATTTATTAACAATAAATTATAATATATAATAAACGGTAACTAAATCTAATCCATGGTAGTATTAAAATTAAGGATTACAAATTAATCTGGATCTACGTGTTTAAGTAGATATTTATTTTTATGTCTACATGTAACCAGTAGTACATTTCTCTTGTTTAATAGGCAATGCTGACATTTTAACAAATATAAATAATATATTTTAAAAATTTGTCTAAAGTATGTAACCTATATTTGTTTGAGTAAATGATTATCTGAAAACACTTAAATAGTTCGGGATTAATTAATCTCTAATAAATCTCTATTAATGAAAGAGTTTAATTAGCAGACACCGAGTGAAAATGATAATAACTATCTGGTCACAGATATCGTCTTTTTCGTATTTGTTGTAGATGTTCTCTTTTTGCCACTTTATGACGTTAGCGCGTGCAGACATTTTTGCAAACACTTTTTTCGGATAAATATTTCATTTTACTCGAAGAGAATATTTAGAGAGTTGAAAAAATGGGTTTATTCCTGCTTCTTCTGTCGTGTTTGTTGATTTACACTTGAGCAAAAAACAAACATACGAGACGCCGTCACCACCTCTGGTAAGAGAGACAGTATGGAAGCATCAGTTGGCCAGTATTAGATTAATTCTTTATGCAACGCATGGTATTACGCGCAGGGTTTATTAAATAAATGCGAATAAAAGATTATTTTATTAGAGCAATAAAGACAGACATGTTAAAAAGCAATTGATACAAAAAAAAACAAACAAACAAAAATAACTCATAAAAAATGTGTAACAAAAATATATATTACCGTAAAATAGTATTATTGAAGTAGAATAGCGATTAAAAACAGTTTAACCGGTTAATTTGGCCACTCTCATCAAAGTAAAAATGGAGAACCACAACAGAAATTTGAAAAAATATACATCACCAGATAAATGTTATATGTAAAAAATAATATAACATTAAAGGTTAATTACGATTAAACATACCAACCAATCCTTTTTCTTACAAAGGGATGGCTGGTAGGACTTACACTGGCTCCTACTAGCCGTCTCTCCGTAAGCAGAATGTATGTTTGGTTGGCTTAAAGGTAATTAACCTTTAATGTTATATTATTTTTTTAACATTAGCCTAAACATGTATATTTTTTAATCGCTGTGCACATTTCTGGTTCTGGATTTTTGCTTCAAAAATATTAAAAATGTGACTAAATAATATTTGAAGGCCCCTTTTGAAGAAATATTAATTGAGATTTATATAAAAATAAAAATTAAATAAAAAATAAAAATGTCAAATGTATTGCTACTGAAATCCAGACGATGTGTTGAGACATAGACACTACCAAATTTCAACTTGTAAAAGGGAAGATTGTATCAATAGACAGATACCCCAGTTCCCACCTTGACTTGTCCGACTTGATAACTACAATACATTAGATTTTTTTTTAAGCGTATCACCCCAAGCAAGGCTGGAGGCCACTATCACGCAAGGGGTTATAGAAAGGTTGGAGGAAGAGCAGATAGGAGTGGTAAAGGAGAGGATGTGGAGAAAGAGAAAGACAGTGGATCGATCAAGGCAAGGGGGTTACAGAAGATTTGGAGCGAGAGCAGATAGGAATGAAAGGTGAAAGGATGTGGAGAAGGGAAGTGGATAGATCAAGGCAACTGGAGATGTCGATTGACGTTACACTTAAATAGTTGGAGATTGTATTTGTCAGGGAAACAGAAATAGGAAAGGGAGTTCCACAGGCGAGATGTGCGAGACATGAAGCTATTGGAGTAGAAGAGACGTCTACATCTAACAGTTTCAACGGTGAAGGGGTGGGAATGGGATGCCAGCCTCGTAGGACGTTTAAATTCATGAGGTTTAGGGACAAGCGATAGCAGCTCCTCGGAGCAATTACCTTGAAAGTATTTGTAAAAAAGACAGAGCGTGGCAACATCGCGTCTGTGAGAGAGCGACTGCAGACGAGATGACAGATCAGGGCCAATCACATTGCATATCCGTCTCTGGATCTTATCAAGAACCCTGAAGCAAACAGCAGGGGCCCCAGACCATATATGTCAGCAATACTCCATGCAAGGGCGAATGGTCGATTTATAGACTTGGAGGATCGATTCCGGGGAGAAAAATTTCCTGGCTCGGCACAGGGAACCAACTTTCCTTGCGGTGGATGATGCAACTGACTCGATGTATTTGTTCCATCTCAGATCAGCGGAGAGCGTGAGACCGAGCAGCCGCAGATAGGAGCTCTCGAGAAGTTGGTCTTCAGACATTCTAATGAGATGCAGGGATGGATCCTTGTGGTGGTTAATAGAGAGCAGTTTTGTTTTAGAGGCGTTAAAGTTAACCATCCATTTCTCGCCACAGTTCACAACCGATTGGAGGTCGTTTTCAATTTGAACTGCCAGGTTAACTTTGTCAGCATCACTAGATTTGTGTTTGAGGCAGGAGTAAATTGTGGTGTCATCCGCGTAGATGCCGACTTGGGAGTCTATGGCGTCAGGAAGGTCGTTTATAAATATGAGGAACAGAGTAGAGCTTAAGATGGAGCCTTGAGGAACACCTGCGTTAGTGGGATAGGAGCTGGAGATGAATCCATTGAGAACGACTTTCAATTCCCGGAACATGAGTTTTCTAAATAAGTTAAATCTTAACACCCCTAAAATAATAAATTAAAAACATTGAATTTTCCTTAACCCCAACATCTCAAAAATATCAAAATTGTCTTGACTTATAAATTAAGCAAATCAATTTCTAAAAAGTTATTCTTAGCATCGCTTGATAGTGGAAGGGAACTTTGTATTTTAAGTTTAATTTTTATGATTGAATTTGAAATGAAGTTTCAGTTTTGAAACATGGGAATTCTGGTGTAGCGATGATTATATATTTTTTTATAAAAACAATTATAATATTATACTCTCCGGTTGTATCGAGCACTGTTTGTTAAAAATAAAAAATAAATGCACATTTCTGCTTCTAGAATTTTGCTTTGATGAGAGTGGCCCGATTAACCGGTTTAGCTGTTTTAATCGTAGTCACATATCGGTAGAGTGGAACCTCGTTTCGAGAATTTAATTCTTTCCTGAAGTCCGTTCGTAACCCAGAATCTTCATAATCCGAAACTAATTTTCCAACTGGAATCAATGTAAAATAGATTAATTCGTTCCTGGTCTCAAGATGATTGCTTATTTAAACTTTAACTTTGTGCACAAGTTTATACACAAAACTAATGAAAATCATTAAATCTAAGAAAATAAATAAATAAACCCAACACTAAATAGATAAAATATAGACAAACACTATAATTTTAGCGTACCTGTAAGTCGGAGATTTGATTTGAGGAAGGTGTTGTGAAAGGGGAAGGGAAGAGGTGTTATTGTTTGAAAAAGAGAAACGAAAGACATGATCGTCTGTTTATCGAAATAGAATAGAATGTTCATTTTGCCATATGAATCTGAGTAGGAAGAGACAATATTTTCATCACCATAAAGACAATATCATCTACATTTTTCTCTCTTAACTTTTCTTTTTCCTTTATCAGTATCACTGATGAATATTTGGCTTCATGACTAAGAGCTAATAAAGGAAAAAAGGCAAAGTACAATAAGAATGAAAAGGAAAAGCACATTTTAACATTAACATATATGTACACAGTTAGTAAATAAATTAAATATAATATCTTAAAGCGGTACAAATAAAAATATAAATATTAAGAATGTGACTAAATCATATTTGAAGGCCCCTTTTGAAAAAAATATTAATTGAAATTTATATAAAAATACAAATAAAATAAAAAATAAAAATGTCAAATGTATTGCTATTGAAATCCAGACAATGTGTTGAGACATAGACACTACCACAGATTTCTACTTGAAAAAAGGAAGATTGTATCAACAGACAGATACCCCAGTTCCCACCTTGAATTGACCAACTTAATAGCTACAATACATTAGATACATGAGTTTTCTAAATAAGTTAAATCTTAACACCCCTAAAATAATAAATTAAAAACATTGAATTTTCCTTAACCCCAACATCTCAAAATATCAAAATTGTCTGGACTTATAAATTAAGCAAATCAATTTCTAAAAAGTTATTCTTAGCATCGCTTGATAATGGAAGGGAACTTTGTATTTTAAGTTTAATTTTTATGATTGAATTTGAAATGAAGTTTCAGTTTTGAAACATGGGAATTCTGGTGTAGCGATGATTATATATTTTTTTATAAAAACAATAATAATATTATGCTTTCCGGTTGTATCGAGCACTGTTTGTTAAAAATAAAAATAAATCAATCTATCTATCTATCTATCTATCTATCTATCTATCTATCTATCTATCTATCTATCTATAACACACGAATGTATACAACATGGCGGTCGACTCAGAAATGATTCCGTTCCGGTTAACTCTTTTCGGCTCGGTTCGACTCGGTTCGGATCGGCTCAGTTCGGCAATGTTGTTCGAGAACCGAAATTTTGTTCGGTAACCGAGGCATTTTATCACGAATGTTCTGTTCGAAAACCGATTTCTTCAACATGTGAAACGTTCGAGAACCGAGGTTGCTCTGCATTACCATTTTAATTAGTATTTAAGGTTATATTATTCTTTTACTATTTAAAATTAGTCTGGAGATGTATATTTATTTTAATCGATGTGAACATTACTGGTTCGCGATTTCGGCTTTGATGAGAGTGGCCTGATTAACGGGTTAGACAGTTGTAGTTTTGTATTATTTGCAACCCTGAAGATGATCTGGGAAGATGATTGAAACTACTTGTGAAATGAAAATAATAAATAAAATTTAAACAGCTATAGAACATTTCTCTCATCCTTTAACATCAATACGCAGAAGGTTATTCGTCAGTAGGAACGGATTTTATTAAAAATTACCAAACATAATGTCTGCAATTTATTCAGTCAGACATGCCTAAAAGAGAATTTGCTGCCTAAATACACACACACACACACACACACACACACACACATATATATATATATACATACATATATATATATATATATATATATATATATATATATATATATATATATATATATATATATATATATATAATATGTTGGTATAATATATTGGTATGGTACATGTAAATTTCTATAAAAGAAAAAATATAGATATTTGTTTTGGGATGGTAATATAAATTCTTTTAAGTGAATCGATCGATAGCAGAGTCAGGATTCGTCTCTTCGGCGATTCAACCAATTCCTTTGATGGATTCCCGAGGACAGCTTTTCTGAATGGTTGAATCGACAGAACGAACCGCATTGCAATTCCGCCCTCTTTCTCTGGTCACAGACAATAAAGACGACAGAGAATCAAGGGCGCCATCAAAATAGGGCCAAAGTGACATTTCTCGTTTCTTCCTCAGATCCTTCCTTTTTCGGGAGAGGGAGGCTATATCTTCCAATGAGTCATAGGGAAAAGGAGGAAAAAAACTTATCACGTCTTCCTCATCTGTTATTTGATGAGTCACAAACCATTTCAGCACCCTTTATCATTCATTTCAAAATCTTTTTGTGATTCCATAGATCGGAAAGTAGATGGCAAGTTGGGGAAGAACGGACGGAAGGAAATTAAGCTAAAGGCATCCTGCAATTTTATCAAACCAATTCAATACCAAATAGCATTTTTATTTTTAAAGGAATTCAAATTAATTTCACCCAACTATACTGTAGGATATGCGTAGCGCATATCTGTTAGCTGCGCGGGAAGTAAGCGCGGCGAGTCGGGTTCAAATGGTGGACGAAACCATTGAGATCACTTTCGCACCAGTGCGCATCGGAAAGGAATCAAGTCATCTATTTTCCTACACCAGCTAAGAGTTAAATAGAAGACCCGAGTGAGTTGTCTAGATTTTGGTTGGCAGCCAGTCTAGGAAAAGAACAGTGAATTCAAAACCGGTTGAGAGGGACACTAGAAAATCAATTCCGAGAGAAAGAAAAAAAACTTTAGTTTCAAACAGGTGAAGAGTTTCGAGTGTTTAAAAATAATTTTCGTCAATTAAACGATTTATACTGAAATGTAAGCCGTTTAAATTATGCATGGGAGGAAATTTCTTGAATATTTAGCAAAAGGGGTTGAGGTAAGGAAAAGGATCTGTCTGATTTTTGTTATCCAAAATCAATAATCATCCCGGCAGGGTTAGGGTTTAATTTCACGCATAGGCGTTGTTTGTTTTGGATTTTGTCAATTGCACAGTATAGCAGGGTCAGTTGGGCACCGTCTGTAAGAAAAAAAACACCATGACGGAATTCACTATGCCAGAAATTGGGAAACGGTATGCTGTACTGTTTGGCATTCGCGCCGAAATACAAACATTTCACGGTTGTTTGGTGTCAGTCTGAGGTCAGTGCAGAGGATTCGGAAAGACTTGGATGAGACTAATGGTGATTACAAAGGTGTTTGGGATGAAGTTATGCCTCCATTTATCTTTCCACAGAGCCTCAGACTCAACGCGGGGATCTATTTGAAAGTCAACGATGATGGGTACGTAAATCACAACAGACCCCCTAGCCTCATTTGACAGTGGTCATTTAATCTACAATGAGTTTATAGTCTAAAGACGGAGAATATAAATAAGATCAATTCGTTATCAGTTGATAACTCCTTTCTTGTTTGCCTTGAAATGCAGAACTCAAATACTTGGCCTTTCCTTCTTTCTAACACCTATCACTTAGGCTGCTTAGAAATACGTCATTCTCTCAACCACGGGGCAAACTTCTTTATAGTAACACTTAGAAAATATTTCGCCAGCTTTCCTTCAATTATCTTTGCTAATTTTAATTCAACCAACTTCTCAACCGTTAACTGATTAATTGCCAGTGTAATACCCTGAAATAATTATAGGTTTGTAAAAAAAAATTGAATTAATTGAAATCTGTAAAGATTAGGTATTAAACATAGTTTCTACTTATAACCATCTAGTATCAATAATACACGGTACGATGGGTATATTGTCTCCATTTTATATTTTGAATTCCGCGCATGCGCGTTGTTTGTTTTGGATTTTGTCGATTGCTCATTATAGTAGGGTCAGTTGGGCACCGCCTGTGAAAAAAAGAGCACCATAACGTAATTCACTACGCCAGAAATTGGGAAGCGGTATGCTGTACTGCTTGGCATTCGCGCCAGAATACAAACATTTTAGAGTTTTGGGGTGTCAGTTTGAGGTCAGTGCACGGGATTAGGAAAGACTTGGATGAGACTAATGGTGATTATAAAGGTGTTTGGGATGAAGTTATGCCTCCATTTATCTTTCCACAGAGCCTCAGACTCAACGCGGAAACTTGAGGAGGTAGTGCTACCCTGGGTCAAGGGGGAGGGTTCTGGAAGGCACCATGTCTGGCAACAGGATGCTGCACCATGTCACACAAGCAGGAAAACCTAGTCATGGCTGTCAGACAGTTTCTCCGATCATATCACCCCCTTGCATCTGGTCATCTAACCCCCTTGATTATTATGTGTGCGGCGCAGTTGAGCGAGGGACAAATAAAACCTCTTGTAACGACAAAGGATTATGGCAGCATTGATCAACCTAAACAAAGAGACCATCCAGATATATTCAAAATTGATAAGTGGAAAATGTCATGATGACATGAGCTTAGGTCTCTGGTTGGGACCCGGAAAGAAATGAGTATACACCAGAAATCAGAAGAAATAAAATAATTATAATACTACTAATACTACTACTACTACTAATAATAATAATGACAATGAACATTAGACATAGGTCACCTGGATTCTTATCTGGAATTGATTGGACAGGTACAGATTTTGTTTATTTTGAACATTTCACCACATGCAAGGCGATAAAGCCACTGGGACGTAATGGTTTACTAGGAGTGAAAGATAATGAGAGGACAATTTGGGAGAAAGGACAATAAAAGAGCAGGATTCAGAAAGACAGAAGATAGCGATTGGCGTTGCATTTAAAGCTTGTACGTGGAAGGGAAGCAAGAAATCTGGAAGGTGTTGCTCAGGTAAGAAGTGCAATAAGAGAAATTACTAAAATAGAACATATGATTACATCCAGCAAGTTCAACAATAAAACGATGGCAACTTGCAGTAGGCTTAAAATCCATGCAATCGTGATCCCAAAGAAGAAAACAATTATCCATGAAAATACTTGTCGAAAAGACACAGGGAAACTACGTTACGAAAAGGTGTGAAAGTGATTGAAGTTGACATTACATAATAGACTTCCCTTAGGATTATGTTAAACATTTTACGGCCAACATTCTTTGGATTTCATTGAGAGTCTCAAGATATATAAGAGGAGCACCAGACCAGATATGGCAGCAATATTCAATGCACGGACGAATGGTAGATTTATAAATGTACAAGACGGATTCTGATGAGAAAAACTTTGGCGGTGGGAAAGTAAAGTCGTGATTCTAGGTGAGGACCAATAACATTACATTCTTTGGATTTTGTTGAGAATCTCAAGATATATAACAGGAGCACCAGATCAGATATGTCAGCAATATTCAATGCACGGATGAATGGTAGATTTATAAATGTGCAAGATGGATTCTGATGTGAAAAATGTTTGGTACAACACAGTGAACCTGGTGAAATAAGATGGGCGACGGTAAATAACCCGTTCAGTATCAGAGCTTTGCTCATCAGTTGGCTAACTTTTGCGAATAATGCAGTGTGCATTGCCATTCATGAACGGAAGAAATCGGGGAATACCCAGGGTTAGGTGAACAGAGTGTTGTTTCTTCAATGTTATTTAGTTGTTTCACAGAGTCGTTTGACACCCACCCTCAGTCGGAAAGCGACTTAGCGGACAGGGTTACTCGGCCTGAAAGTGTTTCGAACTGGTCACCACCTGAAATATCATGCGCTCCCTTTAGGAAAGCCAGACACCATATTGCGCACATTTGACTGCTATGTATGTTCCTGGTATATCATTATGGATGCCATGATGGCTACATTGGGCTTTGTATATTTGTAGCCCACTAATACTAATAATAATATTAATAATAATAAAATCTTAAAGAACAGTACAACATGAGTGCTTCCCTTCCACCGAATACTACTATTGCTACTACTACTAAAAATAATAATGGTAGCACGTTGTAGCTATTTATCGCATGAAACTCGTGAACTCGAGGTTCAATACTTATTGAGGGCACATCTTAAAAATAAACTGATTATTGAGTGCTCATCCTCTTAAGATTAAACAACTAACACACCAGAGGCCTACTATTATGACGACTAAGGAGGATTATAATAAGGAGCTATTACTACTAATATTAATCGAACTACTACTGCTGCTACTCAGAGTCACGAATTCCGTATGGGGCAGCACATAGTCATAGCAGTAGTGTTGTAAAGATAGCCTGACAGAAATCAAGCCTCTTCAGGCTGCTTTGAATTCAGAGTTTTCATTGTTCTAGGCTGGTTGCCAACCAAGGCTATAGGACTCTTGCTATTTCGCCATAGCTAGGAGAAGAAGAAATGGATTCACAAATATCGTCAGAATCCATCTTTTATAAAAAAAAAAAGATTATTGCTGGCGTATGTGGTCTGGTGGGCCTACTCTATATCTCAAGGTTCTTGATGAGATTCAAAGAAGGGATTTCTGTAATTGATCCTGACCTGTAGCATGCATATTACAGCGTGAGTGAGCGTAATGTACGTGAATAGGATTCGAACTCTGCGCTCATTCCGAGCCAATATCCATTATCCCATCGTGCCAATACTACTGCTACTACTACAAATAATTACTACTACTAATAGGACTACTACTCTTACTAGTACTACTACTACTACTCGCACTACTACTACTACTACTACTACTAATAATAATAATAATAACACGATATTACTAATATTACTTGGTGTGTTACTACTACTACTACTACTGCTACTAATACTAATAATAATAACACGATATTACTACTAATATGTCTTGGTTTACTACTGATGCTGCTACTAGTAATATTACTAAAATAAGATATGGCTGCTAATAATGTTACTTATTTTTGCGACTACTACTATTACTATTTCTAATAATAAGCTATAGCTACTACTATTACCTGGACTATAATAATAATAATAATAATAATAATAATAATAATAATAATAATAAGAAGAAGAAGAAGAAGAAGAAGAAGAAGAAGAAGATGAAGAGGATGATGAAATGGAGATAAAAGAACAAGAGAAGAAAAACAAGACGAAGAAAAAGAAAATGAAGAATAAAAAGATGATGATGATGATGATGATGATGATGAAGAAAAATAAGAACAAGACGTAGAAGAAAAATAAGAAGCCGACGACGACGACGACGACGACGACGAAGAAGAAGAAGAAGAAGAAGAGGAAGACGAAGAAGTTAAATATATGAGTATGCCATAGCTATTATAAGTTAGCAATAGAATGTAGAGTAGAGTGGGAAGAGAAGGTTTGATCTCAGGCAACTGCAGATGAGGCGATCGTTAAATCAGAGGAGATTCCGTAGTTAGATTATCTTAAGACAGCGTTCCTCAGGGACAAGAAGTACAGAAAGTTACTTCTTGTTTACATCCATTTCTCGTTTTCTCTGAATTCCTCGGCAAAGAAATGCGTCTTATGCGCGGCAAAATGAAATATGTAAGCGCATTCAACACCCACACACCCACCCACACATAGGACAGGCGGAGGTGCGAGGGGAGCCAATGTCAATAGAAACAGAAACTCGAAACAAAGTGTTTCTGATATTCATTTTGAAATAATTTTCTTTGGAAAAGCAATGAATTTGCAAATTCCCTACAAATGATATTTGGCAAAAAAGGTCGAAACAGTAAAATGTTACGATAAGAAAGAAAAAAAAAACGAGTAAACATTGGAGAAATCACTCTCTCATGATTATATTATCTGCTCGGACAGTAGCAGTGAGATAGATCCACTGCTGCAATGGCTAACATTTACTGAAACAATTAAGATATTGTCGATATGAAAACGATACGCGCCTTAAAAAATCTAAACAAAATCAAACGAAAGATTAAGAATTAAACTTGACTAACAAATAGAAGACAAAGTAAGTTGAATAACAAATACAGGACAGAAGAATTTGACTAACAAATAGAAGGCAGTGTAATTTGACTAACAAAGAGAAAACAGAGGAATTTGACTAACAAATAGAAGGCAGAGGAATTTGACTAACAAATAGAAGATAGTGGAATTTGAATGACAAATAGTAGACTGAGGAAATTGACTAACAAATAAAAGAAAAGAGAATTTGACTAACAAATAGAAATCAGAGGTATTTGACTAGCAAATAGAAGACAGGGGAATTTGACTAACAAATAGAAGAAAGACGAATTTGACTAACAAAAACAAGACAGGTGAATTGAACTAACAAAGAGAAGGCAGGGGAATTTGACTAACAAATAGAAGACAGAGGGAACTGATTAACTAATATACGACAGAGAAATTTGAATAACAAATAGATATCAGGGGAATTTGATTAACAAATAAAAGACAGAGGAATTTGAGTAAGAAATAGAAAACAGGGGAATTTGACTAGCAAATAGAAGGCAGAGGAATCGGACTAACAAATAGGAGACAGAGGAATTTGACTAAAAAATTGGAGACAGGAATTTGACAAACAAATAGAAGAGAGGGAAAATTGAATAACAAATGGAAAACAGGAGAATTTTAATAACATATAAAAGACAGAAGTATTTGACTAACAAACAGAAATCAGGGGAATATGACTAAGAAATAGGAGAGAGTGGAATTTGTCTAATGTTAGAAATCCGTGTAATTTGAATGACAAATAGAAGACAGATGAATTTGACTAAGAAATAGAAGACAGGGGAATTTGACTAACAAATACAAATCTTGGGAATTTGACTAACAAATTGAAGACAGAGGAATTTGACTAACAAATAGAAATCAGGTGAATTTGACTAAGAAATAGAAGACAGGGGAAATTGACAAACAAAAAGAAGACAGGGTAATTTGACTAACAAATAAAAATCAGGGTAATTTGAGTAACAAATTGTAGACAGAGGAATTTGACTAAGAAAGACAAATCAGGCAAATTGAACTAACAAATAGAAGACAAGGAAATTTGACTAGGAACTAGAAATCAGGGTAATTTGTCTGACAAATATAAATCAGGGGAATTTGACTAACAATTAAAAGACAGAGGAATTTGACTAACGAATAGAAGACAGAGGAATTTGACTAACAAATAGAAGACAGAGGAATTTGAGTAACAAATTGAAGACAGATGAATTTGACTAAGAAATAGAAATCAGGCAAATTGAACTAACAAATAGAAGACAGGGAAATTTGACTAAGAAATAAAAAACAGGGGAATTTGTCTAACAAATAGAAAACGGGGGAATTTGACTAACAAATAGTAGACAGAGGATATTGAGTAACAAATAGAAATCAGACGAATTTAACAAACAAATAGAAGATAGGGTAATTTGACTAACCAATAGAAATCAGGGTAATTTAACTAAATAGAAGATGGAGGAATTTGACTAACAAATCGAAGACAGGGGAATTTGACTAACAAATAGTAGACAGAGGAATTTGACTAACAAATATGAGACACAGGTATTTGACTAACAAATATAAACCAGGGGCATTTAACTAACAAATAGAAGACAGAGGAAATTGACGAACAAATTGACGACGGATGAATCTGACTAACAAATCAAAGACAGAGGTGTTCGACTAACAAATAAAATACTGTGGAATTTAACTAACAAATAGAAACCAGAGGAATTTGACGAAGAAATATAAATCAGGGGAATTTGACTAACAAATAGAAAACAGAGGAATTTTACTAGCAAATAGAAGACAGACGAATTTGACTAACAAATGCAAGAGAGAGGAATTTGACTATCAAATAGAAGACAGAGGAATTTGACTAAGAAATTGAAGACAGAGGAATTTGTCTTACAAATTTAAGACAGAGGAATTTGACTAACAAAACAAATAAACTATAATTTTTGATAAGATATATTTCTACCCGAGAATCTAATTTTCAATAATTGATAATGTTTTTTCAGAAATTCAAATATTGATACTTATTGTTCTTGCTTACAGCCTTATATATTGAATAGGAATAGATGGGTTTACCTATCTTCCGGTTCACTCTCCTCCTCGGTCTTTTTAACGGAAGTATATGTTTATCTCTTGTTTCTTGTTTAGGACTGGGTTTCCGCTTACTTCTAATATATTTTCTTTCTCTTTCACTCCCATTTAATTCTTGAATCTTATTGGCTTTATTGCCTTGCTTGATGTGAATTGATTAAAAACAAATATGATGAAACGCCGGTTCTCGTACGGCCCCGAAGTTTACAAACCTGGTCAGTATCTACATGGGCGACAGCTTGGGGATACCAGGCGTTGTAAAGTTGGATTTGCGGGTAGTGTAATGGATAACGGCTCAGAATCGGAACTTGGAGAACCGGGTTCCAATTCTAGTCTGGTTATTTATATTCATTGAAGCGCAAATACCATTGGGAAAGGTATGAGCACATTTTTCTCTCCAGCTGTTGGTTAATTAGTCGGTATTTTATCAGTAAATCATTATTTTGTTTAAAAAATTTTTACAATTTAAAAATGTTTTGTCTCAAAATATCCCGCAGAAGGTTGAAAAACCGTAAAAACGAAATTTACTTCCATGGGCCATTTTACTAAGACGATGATGGTTCTACTGTCTTTTGTTCTGCTAAGTAGCTTTTTGAGATTTTGCCATACACCTTTGTCCTTTTTGTGCCATAATTTGCACAAATTCTTTATGTAGTTTAATTGCTGTTTTCCTTGCATGAATACGCCCTTTGAATATTAACATCGCCGTGCCTTCTTATCTCATTTGTATCTTTCCGTTTCTAAGTATCGATTAATTTGTAGCTACCATTGATATTTTAAACTTCCTCATTAATCACGTGTTCTGTCCAAGTTATTCTCGGCATTCAGTGATCGAACGACATCTATGGTAATTGTTTTTTCTTCATCTTTATTTGTGAGGAGATTTGCCAACAGTCATTGCCATATAGAGATGTAATAAAAAGCAAGAGACGTAAAAATGACACAAATATCAAGCAAAAGGTAAAAATTGTCAGTACGTGACGAAAGAAATGAATAGTCACGGCAATTAGTATTCTAAAAATTCTGAAAAATTAGTGCTATTAAGTAGGCATACCGTAATTCGCATATGCTGAGACGCTATAATTGGTAAGACGCATCCTATTATTCGGTATGTTCGGGAAAATATTTACGGAATTAATAGCTTACATTACTAGCAAATCCAAGTCACCGACTCTACGGTATCCTCTTTCTTTCGATCACAACAAATGATAACATTTTGGACCTATTATTAAATATTAAATTGGCCAGAAAGTCCTGACTCAGGAAGCGGAAAGGAAACAGCAAAATGTTATGGTGCAACACCAATATTTATTTTTTAAAATAAAGCCCATCATTCTCGGCGATCTTCTGCAAGCGATCAGCAAGCATTCGAATCTGTCCCAGATATCAGTCCACTGGGTCTGAATAAAAATAAACAAGTTTTCATCATTTCATCAGAAGTGTCGAATCGCAGATTGCGGAAGACGTGTGCCATTGAGCGGAATAGGCCATAGTCACCCGGAGCAGCATCGGTACTGAACGATGGATGTGGAAGAATCTCAACACCGTCCATCTGTTTGAATTTCTCCTTAATTGTTTTTGCTGACACAAAGCCTAACCTCGAATGGTCAAAGCAGGTTACGCTTTCTTTAGTTTGTCCTTCATGCGGTCTAGCAATGCAGTTTAGCGTTATTGGCGCGAAGGTGTGGAACAAACTTGAAATGCAGTATTCTTTGGAAATTTCACCAGACAGGTATCAAGATTTGTTGTTTTTGTTTCCGCTTCCTAAATGAGCCAGGATTTTCTGGCCAACCTAGTATTCGTGGTTTTTATTAACTAGATTTTCAATAGTTTAAGAAAAAAACAATATATACATGGTATGATACTAGCGGGATCTAATGCATGATAATTTTAAGCTCATCTTATATTTTTTAAATCCGTTTCACCCCATGTAAGTCACTAAGACACAAGGTGTTACTGGGTGGAGAAGAATTAGGAACAGAAACATTAATAATGACCGGGAAGAGAAAAGAGTAATCAAGAGGACAGTAGATAGCGATTGACATTGCATTTAAAGTTTTGGAGATTAAAGTTGGCTGGAAAACATGGAAGCGAAAGGAAGTTTCACAAACGAGAATAGAAACAGCATAGACTTTACGGTTAGATCTCGATGCCAATCTGCTTATTTTCCTTCCAATTACTTCTTTAATCATTTCACTCCAAGCAAGATGATAAAGCCACTAAGACGCGCAGAGTTACTGTGAGTAAAAAGAAAACAACTTTATAAAATAAAAGGACAATAAAAGAACGATTTCAGAAAAAATAGAAGATGGCGAGTGATCTTGCAATTACTTTTATGGAGATTGTAATTGAGAGAAAAGCAGGAAGAGAGTTCCACAAGCGAGAAGTGCGAGAAAATAAACTATTAGTATAATACTGTAGGCTTCATCTAACTATTGCTACAGTAAAATGATGAAACCAATATAGTAGTACTAGCTACCAAAGTCGAGAGTTCATTTGAACAATGAAAATATTTACAGAAAGTCAGAATGAAGCAACGTTACGGGGGAAGGTAAAGAGAATGAAACCGAGATGCCAGGTCAGCACCAATAAAATTGCAGATTATTCTTTGGATCTTGTCAAGAATTTCGAGATATCTTGAAGGGGCTCCAGACCAGATGTGGCAGCGATATTCAATGCATGGTAGATTTATAAACTTGTAAGAAGCATTATGGCGAGTAAGATATTCTGGCACGACGCAGTGAACCAACATTCGTAGCAGCAAACTTAGGAAGTGATACAATATAATCATTTGGCTTCAAGTCAGTGGAACGCATTACACAGAAGAGGCGCCATAAATTCCTATCCTGGAGGTTAGCATCAGCCATGTTGATGAAGGGTAAAAATGGTTCTCTAAGTTGATTAAAAGACCACAGTTTTGTTTTGAATTCATATGGCTGTCTAGCATTGAATATCAGGCAGTTAAAAAAAACAAACAACAACCTTGAATGGCAAACCGACAGCGGGAAAACTTCTCCAACGTCTTTCCCCAAAATGAATGGCAATTCGAAAATAATAAAGAAAGGGAATCCATGAGAAGCTATTATTTTCTACGCCATAATCAGACATGGCATTTAAAAATCTTCTGATAAAAGAAATATCTGTCTATATCTCTGCGATGAGGTATTATGCTTACTTGCATTATTGACATTATTCGGATATTTGCCATCTTCATTGATATATTCACAATGTTCCAGCTGATGTACACCCGACCTTCTTCAGGTGGTGGCTGACCTTCTTCAGGTGGTGGATGAAATAAAGGGTACGGTTTGAAATTCCAATAAACTGAGGAATGCCGGAGCGTACAACGGCTGAAACGTTGTGAATATGGCACTGAAGATGAGGATAACAGTCCGAATAATGTAAATAATGC
Source organism: Acanthosepion esculentum (assembly GCA_964036315.1). Lineage (NCBI taxonomy): Eukaryota > Metazoa > Mollusca > Cephalopoda > Sepiida > Sepiidae > Acanthosepion > Acanthosepion esculentum. The sequence continues at coordinate 72,663,873 of OZ038515.1, forward strand.
AAGTAATCATAATACCTCATTTCAGAGATATAGCCAGATATATAGAGAGACATAGACATAAAGGCCGGAGCGTACAACGTCCGATACGTTGTGAATATGGCAATGAAGATGAGTATAACTGTCCGAATAATGTAAATAATGCAAGTAAGTATTATAAGTATTATATTGAATCTTTATTAGATGAAACATGGTCAACTATTACATCAATATTTAATTCAATTCCTTTCTATTGCAACAATTTGAAGCGGACATTCTCGTAAGGAAGTAAATAATGTTTAACAAAGCTTAAACTTGTAGAATCAATCAAAATGTCAATGCGGCAATAAAATAAGAACACCCTCTCTCCCCTCTCGCTTGTAGCCATTGCTCACAATAAGATTAAAGTTTTTCAGCCTTAATCAGAATAAGACTAATAAAGCTTCATCCATTTCCTATATTACAGTCACTAAGACTATTGGCTGGATATATTTTTGATCAAATTGATAGCATCAATTAATGCAATATGTTTTTTTTTAATTTAATTCTGGCGTCCAGGTCCGTGTCACATGACTAGCGTTAAAAATAACAACGAGAAGTGACGTCACACTCTAGTTTTCCGATTTGCTTTTCAAGAACAATAAAGCTTTTACAGTTATCACCGGAAACGGAAGAGGAAAACAAAGTCCGAATTCGAGCCACATTTCACACCAGTGACGTTGTTCAAGTCATAGAGCCACTTGTTTCCGCTTCCTTCCCATCGAAAAATATTTTAACATAGATTTTGAAATTTATAAATTTTAATGACAAACAATAGCATTCAGTCAAGTTAGCGAGTAGTCCTCCAATGTAGTCCTGAACAATATTTGGGGAGGAGATGGTCACGAGCGAAGAGTGTGCGTTTTCGCTTTCTGCTCTGGGATGCTATGCATAGCATGATTTCAGCACTACGCACAAAGTAGCCATACGTAAGGGTTGCTCAAATCTCGGAAGAGTCGCAAAACTTTCTCTGAGTTACTTCGCTCTTCATAGAGACATTTGGAGATCAAAATAGAAAATCGTAGACGAAGGAGAGAAATCGATTTTCATTACGGGGGAAAACCATCAAGGAAAAAAAAGAAAATGAAAAATTTAATCTTGCCTAATTCTAATCTTGCTTATTATCATAGACAAAATCTTTTAAAGCACACACGTATGTATGTATGTATGTATGTATGTATGTATGTATATATATATACATAATTAAAACGATATATATACATATATATATATATATATAGCTATCGCTTTAATTATATATATATATATATATATATATATATATATATATATATATATATATATATATAACATACATGTGTGCTGTAAATGATTTTTATATATATATATATTTATATATATATATCTGTCGCTTTAATTATATATATATATGTGTGTGTATATATATATATATATAGACATACATGTGTGCTGTAAATGATTTATATATATATATATATACACATCTAATTAAAACAACAGATAAAATAACTTATTTGGAAACTTATATATACATATATATATATATATATATATATATATATATATATATATATATATATATAAAGACATTTTTATGTTTAACATTCTTTTTATAGA